>MU228026.1:127489-143693 GCA_018584345.1 Thuja plicata
CATTGTGCATTCCTAATTTTATTTGGTATATAGTCTCGATGTCATATAACTTTACAATCATCATGTCTATTACCATATCAAATAAAAACAAAGTATGATGCATTTGTCATTTGTGAAAGATTGAATATGATATTCCGTATAAATTTAAAATATAATCTAATAATTAGTAAAAAGGAGATCAACATATATTTTTATGAGCATAAGCATGAAAAAATTGCAAGCAAGTGAGCTACCCTTTCTAAGTTTTATCTCCGAATATAGAAGCACATGTATGATCAAAAGCGCAATTAAAAAAAAATACAAAATATGAAAAAATAAAAAAATGGACAAAATAAATCACAACATAAATTAAAAATTATTAAATAATAATAAAAAATTATGAAGTCTTTGTCGAATTCCAATTCCAATTCAAAATGTAGAACCAAACATAGAACATGGAGTGTCTAATTCCAATTCCAGTTTGAAATTGTTGAACCAAACGCGGAAGTTGGTATTTGTCAGTTCCAATTCCAATTTTGAAATTGGCAACCAAACACAGAAGATGGATTGACTAATCCATCTTCCGGGTCAACCAAACGGTCCAAATTATAACCCGAAGATGCAAAACCAGAATTTCAAAACTCAATTTTGTGATAATCAGGTTTGAGTCAAATTCCAATTCCCCAAACAAACGGGGCCTAAGAGTAGTTCTATGTTGCTGTCATCCTATGTAGACCCATAAATATAAAAGGACCTTTCCTTTTCCTTTATGAAATTTTTTAAAAGCTCTCAACATTAAGAGAAGTTTCATGAAAGGACCTTAGGAGATTTTTAAAGCTCTTAATATTAAGAGTAGTGTCATGTTGCTGTCACCATATGTAGACCCAAAAATATAAAAGGACCTTTCCTTTTCCTTTATGAAAGTTTTTAAAAGCTCTCAACATTAAGAGTAGTTTTATGAAAAGACCTTACAAGATTTTTAAAGCTCTCAATATTAAGAGTAGTGTCGTGCCGCTGTCACCATATGTAGACACAAAAATATAAAAGGACCTTTCCTTTTCCTTTATACAATTTTTTAAAACTGTCAATATTAAGAACATATCCATGTTGTTGTCATTACATATAAACCCAAAAATAAATATCTGAACTTTTACTTTTCCTTTATGAAAGAACACTGAAAAGATAAAAACGGGTTGAATAAAATGGCACCTTCCTGTTTTCTCCTCGTTAATGCTAAAAATCAATTGAGATATAACACGAACCTTTCACGGGAGGCCATTTCAACTCTTCGTCCTCCATCGTTACAGTCCAAAAATTTGGACGTCTAGGAAATCCCACCATGATCTATCCATAGCATCAACTTTGTGAAAAATTAAAATACTCTTTTACGTAATAACATTAATATAAATCATAAAGTAATTGATGGAATACGTTACTTTCATCAATTAAGATTCCAGATAATACTTCCCATTCAAGAAAGCTATAAAATTTTATCTTTTTCCCCAACTACCTGACTAAATAAGACCTAAATTTTTAAATTAAATTTAACATATTTGCATATTAGTTTAAAGTGAATATAATTAATTTTCAAAGAGCATAGAAATTTATAAAGCTGAGGCAAAAGACAGCGAGCGTTGACAAAGGAGAGGACCTGACAGTCCTTGACATTATTGTCATTTTGACAATGAGAATTAAGCCTAACCTTGAAATATTACCATCCTTCTAAAACTCTTTCATGTTTTAGTTTATTTTTCATTTTTTCGCAAATAAACTTTGGACGAATAAAGATGAAGGCAGTTTATTCTTAGCATACAGTACGTTTTAAAAGAACATTGGTTACCAGGTAAAGATGGACGACAATATTTTGAAGCGAAAGGCCATACACCTTCCGTCACCGGTAATATCTTCCACCTCTGTGTGAAAATTCCTATTGCAATCACTAATTATTAATCTCCTATCTCATAAAGATTATTTAACTGCTGAAAATAAATTTACAACTGAATATCGAAAAATAACACAACTGCAACTTCACCAATAAAAATACGGAAAGAAATATGCAACACAAAGAACACAATATTTTTAGACAAATCATCCCTGGAAAAACCCTAAGGGAAAACCAGTACTGCAGATGAGAAATATATATTAATCTTCAGCAAAATTAAGAGATACAAAATTCCTTGTCTCTCACTGGCAGAATTCACACAATCTCCTAACTCCTCCTGCTGATATTCCTCCACTGCTATCCCCAACGCTATAACTGTGCCCTTGCTAACACTGCAAGACTATTTGCTATCACTGCAAACTCATTTTCTAACACTGCAAATGCTTCTCTAACTTGATGTTCTCCAAATGCCCCTAGACCCCCTTTTATACTACCCTCATTGGTAAACCAACGGCCGAGATCAAATCTCAGTCAACGGCTGAGATAAAAACAATACACCCAACCAATCAAAAAATTGATTGCTAGTTGTCACCTAGGAGAATCCAACAATTAATAATTAATTTTTAGCATGTGGAGCTAACTAACTAACACTCTGTCCCTCCTAAATTATTTTATTCCATTTAAATTCGGTTGCCTTCAAAAACCTCCTCCGAACTGACTTGAGAGCATAATTGGACGATAAATTACAATAGTGCTTTTAAGGACTAAAGAGGCCCTTCACGCCAAAGCCACAAAAGGATTTCCAGGGTGCGGGTCCAGTATAAGGTTTGAAGATTGCTTTATCTTCGAATTTAATCATTACTAAAGTGTATTTGCAGGCAGAGTTGCTATTGAGCAAACTTGCTAGTAGCCCATTCTGATATTCAGCGTGTAAGGAAGTTAGTAAATATATCAAATGGGCAGTGAAGAAATAGTAGCGAGCAATTCGAGCAGTTGCATGATAGAAGTCGGGCATGGGGTGACAATGAAAGAAGAGGATATAGCCGATGTAGGCGAGGCTCAGATCTTCCGAATGCTTAGGTCACTGCCAGACGCCGATCGCTTGTATAGTCCACGTTTTGTTTCCATCGGCCCTTTTCATTATGGGAATGACGAACTGAAACGAATGGAGAAATCTAAAAATGAGGCTGTTCGAAGGATGCAAATCAGGATTCAGAAGAATCACCCGCAGGCTTCTATCAAATCATTTGCTGAACGGGACCTGCTGCCCAAGGACAAGGAGATTAGGAAGTTCTATGGTGAACATATTCCCTTCACTCCCACAGAATTAGCATGGATATCAGCAAGGGATGCATGCTTTATTTTTGAATATTTTCTCAATTATACAAGATGGGGTATAGATACTAGTTTATTTTATGAAAAGGAACAGAAAGAAATCTCATGGAAGTATGATCCAGTTTTTGATGTCATCTTACAAAATCCCATGAGGGAAGGACTTATGATTGATATATTTTTATTTGAAAATCAAATTCCTCTGTGGGTTTTAAAGGACATCCTTCAAATACAGATGGGTTCTCCAGAAGCCGCGGGTCAAAAGTTGGATGAATTAGCGGACTTGATGCTCAGGAATCTGTCCAGACACAAACTATTTACGTGGTATGTTCCACCTTTTCACGAGGAGTGCTCTCATGTCCTGGAAATGCTCTACCGCGGTTTGGTTGGCAAAAATATTCATGGCTACACGAATTGGGAAGCATTTCAATTACCCCCTTTGCGAAATAGGATGCAGGTCTACTTTAAGAAAGGCGTCGATTCAATGAAGGCCTTTTGTAGACAGCACGTTTGTAAACGTTGGTGTAAGCTGAGTTTGCGATCTCCGTCATCAAATACAAGTCCTGGAAACGCTCAGCAAACGCCCTCTCCGTCTCACAATTGCATGCAGATCTACTTCAAGAAAGGGGTCGATTCAACGAAGGCCGTTCGTGGACGTTGGCGCAAGTTTGCCTCCTCAAATACAAGCCATGGAAAGTTTCACCGAACGCCCTCTTCACATTGCAATTATATACAGATCTGGTTCAAAAGTGGAGTTGCTTCATTGAAGACTATGTCTGAATGGTTGCGTAAGATGTGTTTCGGCTTACTCTCCTCAAATACGAGCCCAGACAAAACGGTCCACCTGGAATATGTGAAGCTCCCAACAGCTTTTGAACTCAGGCGTGCAGGCGTGAAAATTCATCCAGTGACAAATGAAAATCGACCAGAGAGGAGAGGTTCAGGCATTCTGTGGGTACGATTTGATGAAAAAGAAGCAGTGCTATACTTACCAGAAATTATAGTAACACAACAATTATATTCAGTAATGAGCAACATTATTGCAATGGAATTGAGCACAAGGAAGTACTATCCAAAACCAATGACACAATATGTGTTATTTATGGATGAGCTGATGGATAGCGAGGAGGACGTTGCTGTATTAAGGAAGGAAGAGGTGATCAACAACTTCCTTAGAAGCAACCAACAAGTGGCAGACCTCTTCAACACCCTAGGTGAAGGGATGACCCATTATAAATGGTGCAAAGTACTACAGGAGGTGAGATCAGGGTTGCATAAGTACATGAGAAGGAAGTACAAGATCATGTGGAGTGAGTTCGTAAGTGCTTACTTTTCCAAGCCATGGCTGGTTGCTGGTTCTATTGCTGCTGTGCTGCTACTTTGGATGACAATGACGCAAGTGTTCTGTTTGTTTATCAATTGCAACCCCTAGATCCATTGAAAATTCATCTTTCTTCCTCCTTTCAGTTTCTCTCTCACACTATCTTTAGCGGGAAGATTTTCTAATAAATGTATTCCATGTTTAGCAATGATTCAATTCTCATCAACGTTAAAATTGGCCACCTGGTCTAGGTCGGTTGGTGGGCAGGTAAAAGATTCTACATTTTTTAACCTGTTTCTCGGTCTGCAAACTTAATACTTATAAGTTATTACCGTTTATGAATGTTGGGATCCTAAATAACTACTAGGAAATATAAATTATTTGACTTGAACATTCTTCTTTCTTTTATAATAATTTATTTTCAATATACACTACCAGTCCTGCAAAGGGCTTCAATCTTTCCACAATCCACTGCGGAAGGATAAGATTTTCTTTGGCAAAGGAACGCTTATTAGAGGGCCGAACATGTACGGTGCATTTTCATCATGACAACTTTCCTAAAAAGTTGCAAATGGACACAAATGAGCCTAACGCCTGAACCTAGGGTCTGAGCACATGTGTGGGGGATATATAATCCGAAGTAAACCCTAAGTTAATGGTTGGTCATCAGATTGTACGGATTGATTTGAAGGAAGTAAGCAATTGTTGGTTATTGTAACATAGTCCCTTATTTGAGCCTTCATCCACAACTTAATGGATTGAATGGTAAAATGTGATGGCATTAAATTTTAGTGTTTTACATTTAGATCATTTGTGTGGTTTTGGTTTTTAAAGTTTTCGACATTTTAATAGTGCTTTTGTAAATTCTTTTAGTTCTCATTCTCACTATCCTGTACAGAGTAGTCTCACTATCCTGTACAGAGTGGTTTGCATAGAAATGACTCTTTCTTTGATTTTCATCGGTTGAATCACTATGGCCACCTGGAATCAAGAAGAGAACTATAATTACTTTGTAAATATGTATTTTAGGTTTCTTTTCAGCAGGGGAGCTATTTTTACAAGCAAGCCCTAGGCGGGTCCAGAGCCATCTGGCTAGGAGCTTGCATAGTTGCAGAGAAGTAAAGAATGGATGGACGGATTGGTTTGTGCCAATCTCAAGTTGGGAAGTGTAGAGGTATGTGACAAGGCCCTGTGATCAAGAGGAGGAGAGAATTTGAGTTCATTTGAATACATCTTGAGCCAATTTGTTGTAGACTAGTCAAGAGACCCTAAAAACCTTTAAAATAGGGGTTTCTTGGAAACCTACTGTACATAAAACTTGAGTAACCCAAACCTAGAAAATATTAAAGCCTAGGAGGAGGGTTTACAGGTTCCAAAGTTGTTTTTGTGGGTTGTTAAGGTAACTTGGGTGTAATTCCAAGATTACCAGTTTTAGGAGGCCTAAGTTGGGCAAAAAGGCTACAAGGCCTAAAATATTGGAGTCCAAGAACTCGATGAAGAAACCAATGGAAGATAGGATGAAAGACCACCAAGAGTCATGGAAATGAGTAGAGGGAAAGCCCAAACACCTAGTTTCATGCCTATGAAGGAGTTGGAGGTTTGATTGACTTAGGAGAACTATTAATGCCTAACAAGTCTAGAGAGGGGAAGTGTGGTTTTGAAGTTGATAGGGGAGATCTTGTGAAGAAGAAGAATTGCAGAGAGAGTCCTCTCGCTAGGGTAGAGAAAATAACCATAATAAGGATAAGAAAGAGCCTTGAAAAGAGCTAGAAGAGCTCAAGTTGTTGAATCTCCCCATCAATGAGGATGGGGTTTAATGATTGATTCCATCTAGATACATGGAAACCAAGGTAAAATGACTTGTCAAATTTTTTGGAAGTGTCTAAATGGAACAAGTTTGAAGAAAGATAATAGATGTTGAAGGAAGAAAGAATAATTGTCTCAGAAATTAAAAAAACTCTCAGTGCAGGGACAATATATTTCCAACCAACCGTTGGATCTTTCTCATCTTTTATTATATTTGAGGGATCCTAATTTTTCCCATTCTCATCAGAGCGATCGAGAATTTTTTGTCTGATTCAAATGTTATACCTCTATGTGTACAAGTATGTCAAAGAAGAGAACAAGAAGGTATATTTTGAGTATTTGTTTCCAAAGCTTTGTTTAATGGATCTAGTGGATGCGAAAGTTTATGGACAGAGTCAGAAGGATGTTAGGGAGTCTTTCTGATTTGAAAAAAAAGCCTAAATGTTTTAGGGGAGTGGTGTAATTGACTGTCCCAAGTGTGGAGTCAAGAGTTGCAGAGTTACTATCTTTTAGGAAAGTCAATAGTATTTGTTGTGTAGACCTAAGGGTGTATTCTCTTTAATGATGGAGTAAGGGCTCCCATTGGTATTTGGGTGTAGAGGTTGAAGAGTATTTCAAGGTGTGGAGTCTAGTGGAGATGAGTCTTGAAGAAGAAACTTTTTTTTGTGACCTTAGATTGGTCTAGTGAATTGGATTAGGTCTTTGATTTTACCCTTGATAGAAGGAATTCTTGAGTGATCTATGAAGACAAAATGATTGATTTGAGGTCTCTTTTAGGATTCTTGGTTTATTTCACTTTTCTCCACATCAAATTGGTATCAGAGCAAGGAAGTATATCCTTGCACTTGGTCAAGATAGTTAAGATGTATTTGAAAAAAAAAAGAGGGTCATATATGAGGCATACAAAGCCTTTAAAGATTCTAAAAGAAAGAAAAGAGAAGAAGTAGAGAAAAAGAAGAAGGAAGAAGCAAGAACCCAAGAATAAGAAGAGTTCAGAAACTTAAAGAAAAGGATAGAGGACAATGAAGCCAAATTACTTGAAACTAAGAGAGTGATCCATGCACTCCTAGAACAAGAACTATTGGAGAAACAACAACAATAGACCAATGAACTTATTGAGAAATATGATGAAGTTGCATACATGGAAGAAGAATGTGTTTTGGAGCAACATAAACAACAACAAGCAGATGGAGATAAGGGTCTGATGAAGATCCCAGTGGAAGATAAACCATTGAGTTATCCATTGGAAGGACAAGAACAATAGATCAATGCTGGTGGAAAGTGTGAGCAACAAGTAGTTGCTGAAGAAAATTGTAAGGAAAAGGTTCTTGAGGTCGACAAGGATACGGTGGAGAGTGTTTCTAATGAATACAACAGTTGTCCAAGTCACGGGGCGCTAAAAAATAGAGATATGGTATTGGTAGGGACAATTTTATGTTCTTTTTCATGGGACATGATACCAAGAAGAAGGATGTCCTTGTAACAAAGAAGTTGGTAGTTCTAGATGCAGCCATAGTGTTGATTGAGTGCCAAGAGGAATTGCATAAAGAGGATGTGATGGAGGTCTCAGATGATGAAGGGACCAAGAAAAGTGAAGACATTATTTTTATTGGTCACGAGAAGACTCAAAGAGTGATGACTAGGGCTCCACATATGGCATTGGATTATGTTGAGGTTGTTGATGTAGACACATGGAGTTGTCCTTGGGAGAAGAGTTTTTTGAAGTTGTAGGTATTCGCATTGTATGAGGAAGAAAAACAACAGGGGGTTTGGATGTTGGCTTTGGAAGGAAATCCTAAGATAAAGATAAACGGAGAAGAGCATAGTGTGGTGAAGAAAGGACAAGCACAAGTGAGAGTAAAATATTATTACCTATTCAAGCCAAGGGTCAAGATTTTTTTTTTTTTTTTTTTGTTTTCTAATGCTTTTTGTTGCAGATACTTCCAAGGGACTTGGAAGCATTTCAAAGGAGAGGAGTATGGTGGAGGAGCACCTGGCAACTAGAGGAATACTATGGAGTCACATGATGATCCAAAGGGAGAATGGAGTCTAGTAAGGCCTATAAGGTCATTTGATGATGTAACTATGGCCAATAGAGCCATTTAAATTCATTTTGAGTCATACTGTCCTTTGATAAATAGAGTTTCTATGAAGAGACACATAGGCCTATTAAGGGCTAATATATGGGTTCAAAGGGTAGAATAGGAACTTGATTTGTTAAATCATTTTTCTAAGGTCTTATAAGACCACTTTGATATAATAAGGGTAATAAATTAGTCTTGGGTGGAAAAATTACAAAAAAATGTAAAGTTGGTCAAATATTGTCAAAGTAACTTAAAAGTTTCTTAGAGGGCAGTTTGGATGTTAGTTAGTTGCATGGTAGTTAGTGGTGGTTTCTATTGGTTCCCATGATTGTGAAATCTTAAAACATGATAGGAAAATTGTTCCAAACTGAGAGGAAAAGAGAAATACAAGGAGAGCATTCAACATTGTACGGACATAAAAAAGTCCTTATAAATATTGAGTAAAGTTTAATACATTTTGGTTTTTAATTGATATTCTGAGTATGAACTCTCTTTTATGAAGTAATAATTACTATTTTCCATTTCCATGAGTTAGTTTTTTTGTTTTCATGTTGTGTTTATGTTGATTGTACCATGAGAGTGACGAATAATGCACTAAAAATATGCCATGGAAGTAGCATCAAGCAATATAGCCACATGAGAATGAGGTTTAATGATTGATTCCATCTAGATACATGGAAACCAAGGTGAAATGAGTTGGGGAATGTTCTGGAAGTGTCTCAATGGAAAGGGGTTTGAAGAAATATAATATATGTTGAAGGAAGAAAAGAATAATTGTCTCAGAAAAAAAGACTCTGAGTGCGGGGACAATATATTTCCAACCAATCATTGGATCTTTCTCATCTTTTAGTATATTTCAGGGATCCTAATTTCTCCAATTCTCATTGGAGACATGGAGAATTTGTTGTTAGAGTGAAAATTTATACCTCTCTGTGTACGATTATTTCAAATAAGACAACATGAAGGTATATTTTGAGTATTTGTTTCCATACCTTTGTTTAATGGACGAATGAAAGCATGATATGTTTTGGGAGAACTTAATTATAAGTTGTGATAATGTTATTAGGACCCTTAGGTGGTTTTGGAATTAGAATTGAAGCATGGAACCTTGTTCAAGAACTTGAATGGTGTGAGTCTGGTGAAGGTGAGTGTTGAAGAAGAGTAAGGTTATGACCCTTGTTAGACCTAGTTGAGTAGGTTGGGTCTTGGAACTGTATCTAGTTGAAGGTACTTTTGGGACACACTCAGAGTGTTTGGAAGATTCTTAAGAGAATCTTGGAGCTCACCAACTTGACTCACATGAAGATTTTACCTTTTCTTTATAAAAATCAAGCACAATGTCAGTATTTCCTTCAAAAGTTTCATCTCTATCTAGCAAGGTTTCCAAAACCATAGGTACACCATCAAAAAAGAAATCTGTTTGCTTTATTGTACTAAAAAAATGACTATTATTCTCTCCAGCCTTAGGCGAACCAATATGGATTATTGAAGGCTTGGAGGAACCTCCCCTTAGGATAGTTTTTGGATTAATAGCCTTAGGTTTAGGAGGTGTGAGCTTCTCAGGTTCAACTTCCATAATAATTTTGTCTATTGTCTTCTGAGTATCCTCAATTACCTCATCATACTTTCTTTCCATTATCTTGATCAGCCTGGACTTAATTCTTAACACGGGTTTTAGTACATTCATTATTATTTTATGCTCCTCAAATGATATTACTGGTAATATTTCTCCAATAAATTTTACCCTTATTTGATAATATTCTTGCAGTGCTAACTTTTTCCTCACTTCAAGTTTATCATACAGATTATGAGGAATGCTTCCAGCCATCTCTAACCAATTCTTCTTGAAAACTAACATGTGCTTAATGACAATATCTTCTATAAGGATTTCATCATTAGAATCATATATGTCATAAAATTTCTTACTTGATTTAACTTGCCTTGGTCCACAACTCTTTTCCCCATCATTTCCATGTCAGGTTTCCAGAGTTGTCCATTCACAGGTTTGTCTTGTGCTTTCATATCCAATGCTTATTTATTCTTCTCTTCTTCCTTCTCTACATGTGATTTCTTTTGTTCGTCTATCCATTGTTTCTTGGGTGGGGACCCTTATCTAGAGTATCTTGTTCTCTTCGCAGGGGTTTCTACAACCTTCACAATCTACGATGTCTTCATAGGTACTTCTGCCATAGTAGAGGGTGGACTATAACTATTCTTAGTCTCTAGAGGTGGAAGAGATACAAGGGTAGAGCTCACCACTCGAAATGCTCTCTGAGTCCTCTTTGTTCTTATCTCCTTCATCTCTTCCTTAGTAATGCCAGCTTTACCTGCTAGAGTATTTACAACATTTTCAATTTTCTTCCTCCTGGCTTTCATTATTTGTTCTTCTTTGATCTTAGAGGATTTATCCTCATATGTACCTCATCTTTCCTCTGATAAATCCAACTCTGAAGATAGTATATGGTGAATCCAACTCTGAACATAGTATATGATCAGCCTGCATAGTTAATAAATCTTTACTCAATTCATACGCCACAGGGTGACACCATTTCGTCCTCAGGTCAACTACCTCGAAACAAACACAATCAGTTTCAACCATGAAATAGATTGTCTCCTTGTACTTTTCTACCATTTACTATGGTACCATCATTCTATGTTTTATCTCTCTCTATAAGATTTTGATCATTGTAAATAGTTCTCCATATACACGTGTGTTGTTCTATCTTCTATAGCTATTTGATACTTGTAGAAAAATGGGTTCATTATCTTTCCAAGCTCTAGGGTGTATACCTGGAAACTTATGCACAATGTGTATATATATATGTATCAAAAGTGATCCAAATCTAAGTACCTTAGTTATATCTCTCTTTATTTGTTTCACATTCTCCATGAACTATAGTTCAAGAAATTTGCATAGGTTATACTTGACATTTTCTTTCACCATCTTATATGTCATCATTATAACACCAGCAACAACTGAGGTAGGTGAGCTGCTATAATAAATTTTGTATCCAAGAATTTTTAAAACTAGTCTAACATCTTGTTGGAAGATATCAACTACTATCATTTCCTGACTATACCATTTAGAGTGAGTTAGGGTTTCTACCTGCTTCTTGGTGTTCTTATCTACAATAGGAATGACTCCAACATTATCCATACCAGCAATGTCATGGATCAACTCACTAAAAATCTTGACACGCAGCTCACCAATCCAAATGAATTGGTCATGCACTCTACTCAACAATATTTTAAACCATTCTTCTTTGCCAAACTCATGCAATTCTGTCACTTTCATTATGTTAAGATTCTTAAGATGAGACACTACAACATTTGGGGTCAAATTCTTATGCCAATTTGCGATGGTGCTACCATTTGTGTGTGATTTTTGTGTTTTTTTTCCAAGTGCCCCCAATGCTGTCATAATAGCGGCGATATCGTCATAATTGCGACACTCTCTTGATTATAAAAAAAAAAGAAAAAAGAAAAAGAAAGGCTCATTTTTTATTGAGCTATGGCATGCAAGCAGAAGAGGGCCCTAATGATGAGCTTGGTTTTTCCTGGTAACACAATCATGCTTAGTTTCTTGCCGAGGATATGTCGCCCATGATTTAGTTCATCGAAAGCTGAGTAAAAATCTCCAACACCCATTTGATTTTGCAAATGTGTAGTAATAAGAAACCATTTGATTTTCTTCTATTGTTTTGTATTAGGCATTGTGATCGAGCTGTGTCATGCGAGCGGAAGGGGGCCCTAATGATGAGCTTGGTTTTTCCTAGTAATTCGTTGCTCTAATGAATCAAAATGGCCAGTGACTAATGGAACCTCTTTTCGGCTTTCTGTGAAATTCTAATTTGGCCAAGGGCTCCCGAATACATCATAAGCTAAACCTGTACTAACAAATAACCAACCCACAATGAATAGAGAAGGTATAGTAATGCTATGGATAGCCCAACACAACCAGTCAGCTTCTTACCAAGGATATGTCGCCCATGATTTAGTTCATCACAAGGTGAGTAAAAATCTCCAACACCCATTTGATTTTGCAAATCTACAGTTATAAGAAACCATTTGATTTTCTTCTATTGTTCTGTATTAGGAATCTCCGTATGTATATTATTAATATTAGACCCGTTGTGTCTACATATATACATACATTTTTCTTCATAAAAGTGAGCGCATATATGCACAAGATATAGGCATGAGTGACAATTATCCTATCCCTTGGAGGATCATAAATCGGCTTGCCCTTGTGGATGCCATGAATCCCTCGAATATCCCTCTGAGCATGTATAAATCGCTTTGCTTCATGTTGGCCATGGGATCCCGTAGCCTCATCAACAAATAATGTATCTCTAGGAGCCCCTCAAAGCCCTAGATATTCATTCCCTTGTTTGGATAAACCTTGGTGATTTGCAGTTGGATTGAATGAAAACCCATTACCATAGATGTTATTGGGAAAATTTTGGACAAATACAATGTTTTAACAACTCTTAAATACATTTGAGGTGGGATAGTGCACAAGTATTCTATCATTTAAAATAAAAAAGGTTGCAGGGAATTTAGGAATGTCACAATGTGGGAGAAATGGGATCATGTCCATGTTTTTGTCAAAAGGATAGGGACCTATGTCTTCCAAGGTGTATTTCTTTGTGGAAGTACCTCTTTGCATATCTTGAATTTAATGTGTGAGTGCTGCAAGGGGAATTTATTCATTTTCTCTTGCTTTCGATTGAGATACATCAAATTTGTGAGGTAATGTGACACCTTAATGAGCCAACATAAGGAATTATCTTTCCTTATCAAATTCTAGGACCTTTTTCATGAACTTGTGGAATTTGGGGTAATTTTGAGTCTCTTGAAGCATTTCATCAATTAGTTCTTGATTTTATTGTTCCATTCAATATTGTTTATAAAAAGGATTTTCTTTATCATCCATGGTTTCTTGTATTTGAGGGGTTTCTTGTGCTTGGTGCGTTTGTATTTATTTCAATTTTTGAGCTCTTATGTGGATAGGCATGCAAATGATCCAAATGTGACAATTTTGATTGCAAATGTTAGTTTTGATGTGTTTGACAAAGACAAATATCAATTTAGATGCATTCCTATTGATTAGGCTATGTAAATCAATATTTTAAGTCAAGATTTAGGGTTGAGGATGATGTATCTTGATATTAAACCTTGTTAAAATACTAATTTAGAGGAATTAAACAACTATGTGTTGATTTTCTTAATAAAATGTAAGGTGAAATGGGTCACTTGTCAATTTTGGTATGTTTCAGCTTGTTTTTTGTCTCTGTGTCAATCATAACTTTACAAGCTCTGAAAATGGTATCCAAAACTGATGTTAAAATTTATGCAAGTGTACAAGAAATACTCACTATTTTAAATGTTCTAGAATGGATGTGTTGCTTTGTTGATCATATGCGCTACTCTGAATGGTATATGTGCTACTTTGAGTGGTATATGCACTCGACTATTCTGTATATGCGCTATAAAAAGCTATGTGTGTGCTACTATGTGGTTTAAATGTGTTGATTTGAAGGTTATATACGTTGATCTAAGATTTATATGCATGAAAATAGGGGTTGTATGCGCTGGATTATTGTTTATATGCATTGAAATAGAGGGTAAATGCACTAAAATCCTTTTGACTTGGGAATTTTTGACAGTTTTTAGGGATTTTGCAATTAATTTTATATTCTTTAGATTATTGTATTGGAGATATTTAGTGTTTTGATCATAAATTAGTAGCAGATAGTGTCACACAATTGTCCCTAAGTCTCTAAACATCGAGTGTATGTTCATAGACTTTCAAGAAAGCCCAAGTTTTCACTAGTTTTTGCACAAAAGAATATTTCAAAAAAGCTAGCTAAGGAAAAATAGGCTTAGTTCTTATGTCTCATCTCACATTTTGGTACCCTTTCATCTCACACACCATGTCACTCCTAAAAGAGTGCCCATGTTTTTTCCTTTATGAGAGCTAGTAGAGTCCTGGTAGGAGTTATTGTAATAAGTACTCAAATTGGGAGTTCACACATAAGCTCAAGAGGGCATATGGTGAGTGTATTTAGGACAGATTCTTCCCCCTCCTTGCACTAAGAGTATAACAACTTTTGGAGGTGATCCAAGTAAGCTTCCATTTTAACAAGTGTCTAGTAAGGATTTCATTCAAAATGTCGGTGTATAAACTCCTTCAAGAGGACTCCCAGCCTTGAAAACCAAGGTTTGGTGCACCTTAAAGGTACTAAAGGAGTGTTATACCCAATCAATTTTGTCAACTATTATTTTTATCACAATTGCATCTTTTTTATAGTGGGTTGGATTACTTGGCGTTAGTTGTTTCCACTTGGATTGTTTCCTCTCACCCAATCTTATAGGCTTCTCAAGAGGCAGCCCTCTAATTAGGAACACACTAGTTGAAAGTAAAAGATGAGTCCATCTTTTTGGTCACCCAATTAAGGGGAGAGCATGTATGCCTATCACCCAAACACGCAAGACAAATTGATCTATTTATTTTTAATTAAGCCACTCAATGAATTTTATTTCAATAGAAAAGATAGAATACAAAGAAGTTTATGCAAGCGAATAGTAGCGAGTTCTCTACTTATTGCCTTCACGCCAACATATTTCCCTCATATATTTCTCTTAAAGATAAATAGTTAATTCTTTCCCAGCTGGTTTGAATTGGGTGTTTTGACAACGTTGATATGTGATGCATAGCTCATACCAAGGAGCTCTAGTTTAAGTCATTGAATTTTGCATTCTAAGTAAACAAAACAAAGCTCTAGCGTTAGTTTTTTCTAATTTATATGTCTTAAATTAAACTATGTAAATCAAGCGATGAGTTCTATATTTAGAACTTTAGTTTAGCAGACTCGATTTATGCATAAAAAATAAATTCTATCTTAAATGTTTAATCTTTGAGGCTGTGATCCTTATATAAAGAGTTATCCTCGGTGATAGATATATAAGTTTGTTAGTAATATTTCATTGAGGTGGCATTTAATGAGACAAGATCTGTGCTAGTTTAATTGGTTGGTTTAGAATCACATATGTAGATGCATTGGCAATATCAGGTGTGGAATCTAGAATTGTAGATCCTATTTAAAACTAGCAATCGCACCTTAGGGTGAAATAAGTACGCCGAAGAGATATTTAAGGTCAATTAGGGAAAAGAAGTAGGTGTATTTTTTTTGTATACAATGTCACAATCAAAACTGTAAACACAACCCTAACCCTAATAATGACATAAACCTAAACCATTATCTTAACCCTAACTAGAATTTTAAAAGCCACAACTTTAACCATAACCACGCATAGATATACAAAATAAGAAGAAAAAAATTTCCAAACACATGAAAACATTGTAAAGACATTTTTTCCCATTGCTATATTTATTTATTTTTTAACTACATAATTCGTACTGCATATGGATAATTTGGAATAATTGTTAATATAGTTTGAGGTGGGAGATTGGGTCATAGTCTATCTAAACAAGGCTAGAATTCATAAAGGAGTGCCAAGCAAGCTACAAATGAGAAGAATAGGTCCTTGTCAAATACTGGCTAAATATGGAAGCAATGTCTATAAGGTGGATCTACCTAAGGATATAACATTATCTCCTATTTTTAATGTAGCAGATATGATCAAATATAGGGTTCCACCTATAAAGATAGGTAAAGGAGACTCTGATGTTGTAGAGATGGTCACTGATTTGACATTACCTTCCCCACCTAAGCCTAAAGAAAAGAAGGTGTTAGATTCAAGGGTTGTAAAGAAGACTAGACATGGTAATTACAT
>MU228026.1:159857-180876 GCA_018584345.1 Thuja plicata
TGATACCCTTTGGATAAAGAGGATTGATACCACTTCTACCATCCTTTAAAAGACTGGTTTTAAAGTTAAACTTGAACTACGATGTCTCTGTGAGTTACGTAGGCAAGGCCATCTATGATGAGCCCCCGAGGCATTAGGTCTAGCCCTTACGTCTTGTACTTTTGAGTTCTTCCTTAATCTTGCCACCTCTTACCAATATTTTACATATTTTGCATCTCTTTATGAAACTAGTTTTAAATACCTTATGATTGATTTAGCTAAGCTATTGATGTAGCTTATCTTACGATCTTGTATATAATAAACTATGAATTTTATATCATGCATCTAGTTGTGTAGCCGTATATACAGGTGTAGGAAATAGAGAGGCAAGGAGAATATGATACACAGGCAAGAAAGAGAAATTCAGGTATGCAGTTGCAAGTCATGTTGGTTTTTTGGACATCGTAATAAGCTTTTTTGTTTTAAGTAGATTTATTATCATTTTAGATTCCAGTTAAATGATATAACAAATAGGTTGACACTATGTATTAATGTAGTATGTCATTGTTTAGAAAGAAAAAATATAATGCAAATTAGATATGTTTAGAGCAGTATAAATAGTTTGTTTAATGTCCAATCTAGTGTTATGAATTTTGGGCATTACATACAACTCTCCCATTTATTTTTCAAAAGTCATAATACTTCATACAGTAGAAGTTTTTCAGCACTCATGTGTTATAGAATTTAATGAACATGTACATATCATAAGTACAATTTTAATGAACATGTAAATATCATAAGTAAGTACATATCCTACTTGTACTTATCAGACAGTCACAGTCTTCTAGTTTTTGGATGAACTAATTTGGTAATACCAATTGTTTTATATTTATTTGTCTAACCGCTAATGAAATTATCCCAAATAAAGCACATGAAATCATGGTTCCAAAATAAGTAAAACCACAATTACTAAAAATAGCGACACTATGACACTAAACTCTTAAAAACTTAAAAGCGACACTAAAGAATGCATGCGACGTTGAGCCATCAGCAATTGCCGATGGCTCAACATCACATGTATAGCAAATTCATCGCACGTCTTTCATAATTTTGACACCCATTTTGCGATGCCTAGGTGTCTTAATAGCGACAGATAAAATGTAACGGCAGCATGATAAACATTATAGCCAACTCGTATTGCGACACCTAGACATTTCTTTTTGCAGACATGCGACGAATTTGCTATACATACATTGTCGGGCTGTCAAAAATTACCGATGGCTCGATGTCGCATGTATAGAAAATTCATCGCATGTCTAAAAAAATGACAGATAAAATGCAACCCCTACGTGTTGTAATAGCGACAGATGAGATGCGACGCTTATGTGTCCTAATAGCGACAGATAAGATGTGACGCCTATGTGTTGTAATAGCGACAGCTAAAATATGTAACGATAGCATGGTAACCATCATAGTTGGCTTGTATTGCGAGGGTTAGTACCATCTCAATAATGATAGATGGTACAGCCGTTGTTAAATATGACACAAAAACTGCAACATTGGTCTCTGTCGCTAGGCCGACGGGACAGTGTCAGAAAAGGGACGCATAGCCGTCGAAAAGAGGTCTCAAATGTACTAGTGAGAAAACTCATCCTTCCACTTTCTGTCCTCTTTAATCATATCCTTCATTTCCTTGAAGATCTTAAAATATCCTAAGGATTCATACTTGCAATGGATATAAGCCCTAATATCCTCTACGTGAAGAAATCAGTAGGGCATTTGCAAAAATGCGCCTTCCAGATCATCCTCAGTGGAATTACAAGGATGTCTTTTAAACTTGTATCTAGGTCTCTCAGCAACGTCAAATATCATCGGTGTATCCATGTTCACAAGTTCGTGAGTGACCGAAATACCTTTTGAATGCTTATACTGTGAATTTACGCTTCATCCAATCACTCAATGCTCTTGCTTCTTTGATGTTCTTTCTCAAACATCTGTTCTTCTTCAGATCTGCTCTTCGAATGATGATAAGATAAGTTTCTTTGACTGTCCTTATACTTTGTTGTGTAAAGAAATTTCACAGTTCCCCATAAACCTATTTCTGCAAATGATCTAGTCAACTAACAATCTAGCGATCACAGAATATAGACTGTAAATCTATGCGATTACAAATATATGTTCCATAACATTTATACATACTCTCCCTAAGCTCACAATAGCTTATTCTTCATAATCAGGGGCTGGATATATTTCTGATGTTTCTTTCCAATGCTCCCCCTAGGGCCATGCTTGGCCATCGATTGATGTATCAATGTTAGCATTAGGCAAAGGTTCAGTAGCATCTATTGACTCTCCCTGAACCTTTTCCTCACTTGGTTCCTTCACCTTCCATACCTTATCTTTATTCATATCTCCTAATTTCCTGAAATGATTGTTAAATTCATCCATGGAGTCTGCAATACTCTTACTAGTATCGACAATATATTATTCTTTTCAACACTAGGCGGAGGTGCACTTCCGTTCTCAGTTCTATTGTATCTGCAAAACTTTGTTATGTGTCCTGGATTATTACATTTGTAGCATGTAGGAAATGGTCTGTTCTGATTAATCTGGAACTTACAATACTTTGCGATGAGCCCAGATTTATTGCATTTGTAACATTTGATCTTAGCTATTGTTCCTTCTCTAATGTACTCTTGCTTGGTTCTTGATTGATCAGGTTTCCTGCATTTTACCTTCTTGTGTCCATATGCATGACAATTGAAACAATAGCTAGAAAAGGGTTTGTAAGGAATTTTACCTCTATAGTCTCTCTTGATGTGTTCAATCTTGTTGCATCCAAAAAATCTACCTCTGAAAGGTCTGATCTTCTCTCTAGATTCTTCATGATTAGGTCTTTCTTCATCAGTATTCATTTCAAATTTTTCTTCCTGAGTGTTTGAACTTTCAACTTCATTGATGCCAACCCCAGTCATGTCTCCTTTAGGTTTATGTCTATTTCTCTGCTCATCAATCTTATCAATGCTCATATTAAGTTTTTCAATATGTTTCTTCGCCTCAACAAGTTCTCCTTTTATGATATGATTGTATTTCTCTAATTCCATATATTTGCTCTTGTAGTCATCAAGTTCAATCTACATTTTGCCCATCTAAATATTAGCACATTTTAAGGTTTCTTCAATTTTGTTTCTTTCATCCTTCACCTATTGAATCTCTTTAGCCATTTGAAAATAAGTAGTTTCATGATCAAGCTGCAAAGTACCTTTCTCTTGTTCAAGATGTTTTATCTGATCTGACATATCACTATCTGAATCCGCTTTTATCTTATCCATAAGATCTTGTATCTAAGTCCTCGATACTTCAAGTTGTTCTAAAAAGAAATCCAACCCTCCAACTTTTTGTTATGTAAGGTACAATGAAGAAGGGATTTTTGTAGCCTATTTAACAACTTAAAAAAATAAGATCTGCTATGAACATTGCAGTCACATCTAAAGATGATGAACCATGATCAAATTGGTTTGGGAGAATTTCACAACTGGCTAATATCACTTGGTTTTGGTATGAAAAAGTAAGCAAAGTTCAAAGCATAGGCATTCAATACCCATTGAATGGTAAACTATTTTACAAATTTGGTAAAATAAACGCATGCATCAGATTGGATTTCTCTAAGTACACATACCGTTTGTACTTACTTGACAAATACCATGCCATAAATGTAGTATTCACTATTAAAAAAAGTCACTAAAGTTATAATTTTTTTATTAATTTACTTGAAAATTTAATTTTTAAAATGACTTTTAGTACTTTTAGTCAATAAAAAAAGATAAAAATATTTTTTTTCACATTTATTAATTATACATATTATAAAAAATGTATACAAATTTCAAAAATTTAAAAGGAAAAATTGTATCTAGTAGATGTATAAATATCCTACCATAAATAGAGCTAATAAGAATTCCTATTTGAAAATCAATCCACCATTCACTATACGTCATCTCAAAACTTATTAAAATAATGTATTTTGGAATCCTTTTATAATCATTAATTATCAAACTAATTACACTAATTTTCTTTATACATTTCATTCAGGTATCAATTCTTAATTCAATATTCAAATTTCAATTTAATATACATATTTTATTACACTAACCTAAACTAAACTTAATAATAAAAATCTTTTTCGTCTGCTTCGTGTTTGGTGAGCGTCAAACCTGTGCAAATGGAATTGCTCGATTCTGAATTAACCAATACATTGCAAGGGACCGATAAAAATACACTAATACTTGATGATGTGTTAAAAAAGAATCCTCTATTGAGACTGGTATCTTTAAATAACACGGATGAACAAAGACCCTACCGATATTTGTGGAGAATTAAATTATTAGAAACTATCATAATAAATTTTCTCGATTAAAAAGTAGAATTGTTACTAGTTATTTTGAATCTTTATTAAACAATGCTGATTAAAATAAAAAAGAAAGAAAGATGGGACCTTAAGTAGAGCTGCAAAAGAAGGAAAAATAAATAGTGTTACAGATATGGTATTTGATCTCTTGCAAACACTTATTGTATGCAACCATCTTTTCAAATTAGGAAAACAAAAATGAAAGTTATAATATGATGTCATAGTAAAATTGTAGCATTTCTACTTCTTGATGCATAACATGGTTAGAAAATACAGCTAAGCATCTACTTTTCCAAATGTTCATCAAAATAGTTTTTCTCAATAAATCAACAATAATATTCTTATCCAACCCAAAACCTAGAACAACTTCTTTCCACCTCAAAACATGATAACAAATAGTATGAAGATAAGTAAAAATTGCAGTACATTTTTTCTTAGCCCAGAAACAACTCCAAAAAATGTGTTTTATGATTTGAGAATCATGACAAAAAGGGCATTTTTCTGGTGTAATTTTTTAAATATTTCAGTCTGTCCCCAATTAGTAGTTTATAATGAATAATTTTCCATGTTAAATTATGGGCATTGGTTTCAGCTTGACATCTCTAGATTTGGGCACTCACATTTCTCCTTGTCTTATCTTTAAATTTATAATCCCATATAATATTAAGTCTTTGATTAAGCTTCATGTTTAGAAGGAGGTTAAGGTAAATCTTTTCCAAAGAAAAACAAGAAAATGAGGATATCCCAAACTAGAACTAGTCTTTGACAACATTGCATTGAAGAGAATTACATAGTTTCATAATAAGCTCCTCATGCGCTTGTGATTTCACAAAGGTCATAAACCCTTTATACTTATAATTTAACTTGAAAGAGAATTTGGACTTATGCCACTTGATCCAATAGAGCTTGTTAAAATCCTGAATATCACCTAGTTGTTGTAATACTTTCTTAAAAAGGTAGTGAGTGTGATTGGGGAAAGAGACTGCAAGAGGTTGACCATGGTATAGAATTAATTTGTTCCACCAAATAGAGGAGTTATAAAACCTAAACCCATGTGGAAGAGACTCTTTCCATTTTAAAAATTGCTAACTTGGTGCCAAGCCTTCCAAATAGATTGCAAAGGAAAAGAAGCTCTCATACGAAAGAATGGAGCCATCAAAATCTTATCTATCCATCCCATAGTTTTCCATTTATTATTTATAGTAACAAGAGAAATACGACATGATGAACAAATATTTTCCAAGACTCATCACCCGAAACCACTCTTGTGATTCATTTTGCAGCTAAGCAAGCCCCTTGAGTCTTGGGATCCAACAACCCCAACCCACCTTTATTCCTTGGTTGAATGCAATGTAGCCAACAAGGTGCTTTTAAACTAGTTATACCATCCCAATTAGACCACAAAAATTGTCAAACCATTTTATTGGGCTCATCATACCCTCTTTTGGAAAGCATTCAACAAGAGGAATAGTCAACATGGGAAGACAAAAAGATCTTGTTAAAAATTTCAATTCTTCCAGCAAGTGAAAGATATTTTTTGCCCCAATTGAAAACTTTGTTTGTTTAGTTTGACCATAAACTAGTTCCACATATCAGCTAAGGATACCCCAGACCAAAGGGAATACCCAGATATATTGTATCTGGCCATGTTTAATCAACTTCCACTGCTTGGGTATCTAGCAAGGAACATGATTTGTCTTAATTATTAGAAATTTTGTTTTATGAGGAGCAAGTTTGGACCCTGAAACCAAATAGTATAAATTTAGAACATCAAGAACATTGTTAATTTTTTAATCATATTTTTTAATGAATAGAAACTGTCAATAAGAAAATGAGAATTAAGGGTCACAACATTGTTAGGAATATGTATACCTCTGATTAAGCTCATTTGATTATATTTTTGCAATAACTAACCAAGGGAATCTGCAACAAGAACATAGAGGAAAGGTGAAATGAGACAACCCTGCCTGATAGAATGTTATAAAGGAAATGTCCTAGTGAGGGAATTATTGATCGCAAATTGAGCATTAACATCATAAAACAACATATGGAAATGTTTACAAATTTTGGGACCAAACCCCAACAATTGCAGAATTTTGATATTAAATCTCCACCTCATATGATCATATGCCTAATCAAGGTCCATCTTCACTAACAAAGCATTTTTATCTAGTTTGTTATGCCAAATCACAAGTTTCCCAAGCCAAAATTAAATTATGTAGAATGAATCGTCTGCCGAAAAACCTAGTTTGTTCAAGTATAACTATTTTTTTAGCCACATGTTTGATTCTTAAGGATAAGGCCTTGGCAATAATCTTATAAGATATATTAACCCAATTGAGAGGATGCCAAATCAAAATAGTGCATTCATTTTTAACTTTAGGAATTAGCTTTATTAAACCTTTATTAATATCAAGACCAAGTGATCCTTGCCTATGTTCTTTCAAGTAATCATTGTAAAACTCATCCTTAATACATTGCCACATGGTTTGATATAATTAAATAGAAAAACCATCAATCCCCGGACTTTTATTAGGGGCCATGGAAAACATGACAAGTTCAAAATCCTCTATGGAAAAATGCCTATCAAGATACTTACTATATTCAGAATCATCTTTCCTTGAAATGATATCTTTGAATATGTCTTCCAACGTAAGTTGAACGTCTAGCCAATGATGATCTTACCTAAAGAGATTCTCATAAAAATTATGAAAAAACCTTTAGTGTCTTTTGTAATGGTTAAAATCTTCGTAGTTTCATCATTTATCAAACCAATATACCTTTTTAATGTCTATAATTAAAGTAATTAAAGAAATATTTAGTGCCCTTATTGCCTTCTTTAATCCAATGAAGTTTGGTCCTAATTTTAGCCCCTGTTCTCCATGCATATCTAATTTTTGAAGCTATGTTCCAATAGAAGGAATGGTAGTTTGAATAGAGAGGTTGTTGGGGTCTTAATTAAGGAAATTCCTATTGAACTCAAGCTTTCCTCTGAGGGATTTCTCTTTGCATCTTCGCGGCCGGGCTACTCTTTACCAAAGGATCATAAAGAGAGGGTGCATTGAGAAGTATCTTCCTGCCACCAAACCTTGTAGGAATCACCTTCATTTGTCTTGGGAATATAAGTCCGAACACCAACCAATGTAGCCACATAAGAAGAAATGTTTAGAGGAGAAGAATTAATCTTAAAAGGTATCTTATAAACAACCTCTATCTCCTCCTCCTTCATGGCACAAAGAAACGGAAAGTGATAAGAAAATAAGGTAGAGTAATCCACTTTGACCTAGTACCCATCAGAAACTAGAGCTAATTGTAAGTTGAGAGATTTATAAAACCTATCAAGTTTGCTAAGTTTCCTATCAACTCCCATCCTACAATTAGACCCATTGAACCAATTCCTATTTTAAATGGACTTCTTTTTAGAGATAGGATCAATAATCCCCAAAAAATTTTGACAAAAGATCCATTTATAAAACTCTTCCTTACTTAACTTGACACCATTAGACCAATGATTAGTATGATGCTCAACCATATTCAAATCACCACCAATGTCCCAGTCAGCTTGAGGAAAATTAAAGGCATCCATTCCCATAAATAACATCTTTCCTTTGCAATGCTAGAAACAAAAATAAAACAAATTCAATGGGTTGTCCATTGATAACACAAAGGACCCGAACACAGCTATGTGACAGATCCTCCCCTTTTTCAATTACCAACTTACTTTCCTAAGGCGCAAAACCAATGACCGCCACATCCCTCCCTTCTCTATGCAACATGTTAAAGAAACATGCATATGTCCAAATGTTGTCCAATAGGGAAGATTTGAGACACGGGCTATTCAACTGTAAAAATGCAATATCTGGTTTCCATTTAACAATAGAATCTTTGACCTTTAACAATAGAATCTTTGACCTTATATTTGTGATGAGGGAGGGAGATCCCTCTCACATGCTAAGAAATAATTTTATGCTTCATGATTAGATAGATTAGAAAGGCTATCTTCTCGTGGCAAAACATGAAAATAATTGGTTATAACAATAGTTTGATCAACATGATTAAAATCTTTGGATGTAGGAGTAGGTGACCTAGATCTATGTCTTGCAGAAGATGGTGAAGTTTCATGGCTTACTGATGGAGAAGAGGAACTATGTCTCCCATGAGGAGGGGGAGAATCATTGTTCCGCACCGCCCGGTGCAGTAACAAATGGGCAAGACCTAAATATGATTTTTTTGAGAATCTCACGACCTAGGAGGATCCTTCCTTTTTCTGACCATCCCCCAACTATTAGTCGTAATGGCATCTTTATAAGAGAGAGAGTTATCATAAGGTTCAAAAATTATTTTTATTCACTGGGGGATTGGGTGTACGCAAAACAGATGACTGAGAATGCTTTCGCAGATATTGAGAATTGGGGGCTACAGTCATTTGGGCCATAGAATATATGCTTTTCCTTATGGGACAATATCGGATCAGATGGCCTTCTTGATGAAAAACAGAACATGTATTAGGCTTGTTGAAATATACCATAGGCTGATTAAATTCAAACCTTTGTCCTATTAGTTTAATATTGTCTCGTAACTAATTAGTTTGATTTATCTCCCCGCATTCCCTAGGGTGAACTCTTAAACTAGCAAACTTATCAAATTGTTATTTTTACACCATAACACTATACTGAGTTGTGAAACAATGTTTTTCAAGAATGGTCTGTAAACCAAATTAAGAAAGGGCAACTCAACCCACATAGGATATTTAAACCTTGAAGGCCTTCAGGGTGAAAGTCTAGTGTCCAGGCCTGTAAATAACATATTTGACCATATATAACCCAAGTGCCATACTGAAGCACAGCTTGGAGCATGATCTGCAGACTTAAATGTGCAAGCCACATACACTTACCAAACCCTCTCAGGGTTTCAATGTCCCATCCCCGATTTTCCCAATTAGCTTTGGCCCTTTTATAATATTCAGATTCAGCAGGAATTCCTCTTAAGAAAAATAGAATAACAGATCTATGTTGGTATTTAGCAATACATTCTACCACATCATCAGGAAGCGTAAACTCTATAGTTTTACCCGATGATTCACTTAGATCAACCTCCTTCCCTTCTTGACTAATAAAATCCTTAAGTGTTGTTGTGGTGTTGGAGGAGGCATCTTCAGCTAATATTCCTTGGTCGTGCTCTTCATAACAACTACTGTCTTCTCATTATCCACTGCTGCAGGGGAGCTCTCCATAATTTCTCATCAGTTATTTTTGCCAACTCGCCAGCTCCCTTACGAGATAATTCCTTCAATTTCATTGCCTCAAAAAATATGAGGCCAACAAACAAAAGGAAGCCCCAAAAAAATCCTCTAGGCTACACTCGCTACCTAGCTACGGATTTCAAAGAGTGCAAAAAGCCCTGCCCTGAGCCAGAAAGGAATGAACCCCTACTGTCCTATGAAGCAGAAGCGGAAAACCACTTAACAGCATGGAGGAAGAGTGGAACTGTATCCCATGTGTTGGATATCGCTGGAAACAGAAGAAAATCTTCATATCGCTGGAACAACGTAGAAACCCTAGTATGGTTGCCAAACCAAAAATCATCACCAGTTCACCAATTCCTCATGTTCTGAATTGTTACTAGTCTTCTTCTGTAGGAAGAACGGTACTGAATTTCGATAGTATGTGGGACTAAAAATTGTTAAAGGTACTTTATTCCCTCGAAATACTTCAAATGACCGTGAGAGTGTTTTTTCCCATGAAACTATTTATATACATCTTTACGTGCGAACCGGTATTCCATGAAAACGTGAAGTTTAGGAAATAATAAATGTTTGTAATAATTTTGATAGAATTCCTTTATTTTCTAACGTCCAAAGTATAGAGTAACTATTGAATAGACATTTTTCACTTCTTGTTCCAAACATATAGAGTTAAATCCCTTTTACTTACTTATTTGTATTCTCCATTATTCTCCATTGTTTAGATACTTAAATAAATAATTTCTTTAATTTATAAATATTATTTAATAGGTTTATACTATAATTTTATTGGAAAAGGTTTACTCTTTATTTCTTTTTAAAATTTTGGAATTTGTATTATTTAAATTATTTTGAGTATTAGGATGATAAAATTGTTTTTATAATTACTAAGACATTAGTCTAGAAATGGCATGAGTATTTAATTTTTGTTTTTTCCAAGTGCAATAAACTAGGACATGGATTCAACATTGCATTCTACACTCTTGAAGATACAATAATTGAAGTTAAATAACATGCCAAGCACCATCTAAATCCATTTTTTCTTAAGTCTCTCAACAATCCAATCATAGTTGATGCACAAAATGAATAGAAAATCAAAGAAATTCATGGAAAACCCTATTGAAGATAATTGAATCTCACCAAAAGAAAAGTTAATGAAGATTTGAACCCTAAAGCACATGTTGTCTAATGAATCAATTGAAAAACTTAGACTAGTAGAAAATATCATAGATCCATGCGTAAAACCACTTGCATACAAAATAAACATAGCCCTTTCCATAATAACACCCACCTAGATTATGAAATTATTCAATAGAAGGTAAGTCCCACTTAATATTATCCTTCCTTTCTTAAGAAAAATAATAAATATCCTTCTCTCCACAAAATCTGTATGAAATATGAATAACACATAATTAAATATTACTTCAATTTTTTAATTAAATATATAATATTTACATATTAATTTAAATAATAATATATTTTCTATTTCTCTTACCTTTCATTAATCCAAATAAAAATTAGAAATTTAAAAACTTAAGACGAGACATAGTGGGTACAGTAGAAAAACCCTTTAAAATTGTAATCATTTTGACAATGAACGTTAACCCCACCTTGAAATAATATCATCCTTTTCAAACTTCTTTATGGTTTAATTTATTTTTAAGTTTTATGAAAATGAACTTTGACCGAGTAAAGATGATGAGAGTTTTATTCTTAGCCTACTTTACGTTTTCTTCGAACATTGTTTGCCGGTAAAGATAGACGAGGATATTTTCAAGCCAAAGTCCATAAGCCATTTAAATTTGAAAGCCTTAAATAATATAAAATAGTCCTCTTTAAGGACGTAAGGGGCCCTTCCCAGACGTTTTTTTCAATTCACGCCAAAGCCACAGAAGGATTCCCAGACTTGGTGTAGGTCCAGAATAGGTGCTGCCACTGAATATTTTTATATAAATGAAAATAAAGGATGAATATTCATATAAATGAAAATAAAGGATTCACATGGAAGTATGATGCCCTTTTCGATGTCAATTTCCAAAATCCCATGACGAATGAAATTATGAATGATATACTTTTATTTGAAAATCAAATTCCTCTCTGGGGTTTGAAAGACATCCTTCAAACCCAGATGGGTTCTTCTGAAGCTGCCGATGAAAAGGTGGAGGAATTAGCCAAATTGGTGCTCATGTGTCTGACCAGACAGATTATATTTACGTGGTTTTTAACATCTTCTCTCAACCAGTGTTCTCATGTCTTGGAAATATTCTACCAAGGTTTGATTGGCCGTAATGTTAAGGGCTACAAGGATAAGGAAGCAATACAATTGCTGCCTACGCGCAATAGCATGCAGGTCTACTTTACGAAAGGCGTCGAGTCAATGAAGGCCTTTTGTAGCCAGGTCGTTTGTAAATGTTGGTGTAAGCTGAGTTTTTGCTCTCCCTCCTTAAATACAAGTCCTGGAAGTGCTCGGCAAACACCCTCTTCATCTCACAATTCTATGCACATCTTGCTCAAAAATGGAGTTGATTCAATAAAGACCATCTGTGAACGTTGGTGTAAGATGTGTTTGGATTCTCTCTCCTCAAATACGAGGCTAGGCGAAGCGGTCAATCTGGAGTTTTTGAAGTTGCCAACAGCTTTGGAACTCACACGAGCAGGAGTGAAGATTTTTGCAGTGATCAATGAAGAAGCACCAAAAGGTTCAGCCAAGGAATGGATACGATTTGACGAGAAAACATCTACTCTTTACTTACCAGAAATCATGGTAACACCTCATGTATATTCACTAATCAGCAACATTAGTAATGGAAGTGAGCACATTATCCAGGTAGTCTCCTCGACCAATAACACAGTATATCTTATTCATGGATAAGTTGATAGACAACGAGGCTGACGTCACTGTGTTAAGGAAATCAGAGGTTATTAAAAACTTCTTCGGAAGCAACCCACAAGTGGCAGACCTAATAAACTACCTAGGTTCAGATATTACCCCTGATGCCGAGTGCACTAAAATAAATGAGGCGAGAAGAGGATTACATAAGTACATGAGGAAAAAGTACAAGATCCTGTGGAGTGAGTTTGTAAGTGCTTATTTTTCTTAGCCATGACTGGTTGCTGGTTCTATTGGAGACGTGCTGCTACTTTGGATGACAATGGGGCAAGTGCTCTGTTTGTTTATCACTTGCAACCCCAAGTCCTCTTAAAAATCATCTTTCTTCCTCTCCATTTTTGTAAAGATTTTCAAATAAATGTATTCTGTTGTAGACAATAAGTTTCCACGGCCCATATTGATATCAATGAGGCTTCTTATGTGCTTTTAATCTTTTCTAATTAATGTTTCAGATCATATTCGGTATTCTATCATCGGAATATAAACAACTAAAGAAAATAATGTGATTCAATTCTCATGACTGTTGAACTGTCCACCTGGTCTAGATCAGCTTGTCACCAAACAGCAGTTTCAACATTTGTTGAACCTATTTCTCGGTCTGCAATCTTAATAATTAAACGTTCTTATTGTTTATAGATGTTGAGATCGTACATAATTATTAACAAACATAAATTATTTGAGTTGAATGTTCTTATTTATTTTATAGTAATTTATTATCAACATACACTACCACTAGTGGAAATGGCTTCAATCCTTCCATGGCCTACTGCAGAAGATTACGATTTTGTTCGCCGGATGAAGACTTATTGGATGGCCAAAAATGTTATGTGCAGATTCATTCCGGTTCTTAGATTGCATTCCCTAAAGTTTGAATTGATGGTAGACCGTACCGTACATTTTTTTTTTCAAGAAATTCGAGCCAGTAGTTAAACACATGAACTGGTTTGGTATGTATATACATTGTCTTTGAAGCAGATTGCTGAAATTACACTCACTCTGCAACAATCTCGTGCAAATTCCTACTCTCCTTTTTACACATTATTTTCTACAGAAATGAATCATCCACCATCTGATTCAGAGGTATTAGTAGTGCACAGAACACATACTAATGCAATTCATATCATTGTATCCTCAAGCATTGCCCTCATGCTTTAATTTATAACGATGTCTATCCTTTGAACATATATTTCTCAAGTACAAACTAGGAGAAGAATGTACGAAGAAAAAGAACACTGTATCTATACGTAATTCTGTATTAGTCAGTTCATTTTTTTAAGAATGATTTGACTAGATGTTCTGAGAACTGTGCGATGTAATTTCATCCCTTGTAATAATACTCGCAACTTTCAGGTGTCTTTTCCTAATGTAGGACTCAGAGCACACAATACTGTATATTTTTAACAATCAGGTAATATAATTCACTACTACATAGAGGGGCAGTTTAAGACATTTTTTGAGACAAATTTTTAATAAATTATCTTAATTTAAGACAAAAAGAAAGCTGTGTATTGTCTCAAATATGTTTCTAACTGAACGTCTTAATATATTGTCTTAAAAAATTGTCTCTATAAAGATAATATGGAACAAAAGTAATTTTGTCTCTTTAGAGACAATTTCACTTTTGTCTCTCCAGAGACAATATTTCTTTAATTCCAACTATTGTCTTCAAAGAGACAAAAATACTTATATTCTATATTGTCTTTATAGAGACAATTGTTTAAGACAGTATATTAAGATGCTCAAATAAAGACATATTTGAGACAATACACAATTTTCTATTTGTCTCAAATTAAGATAATTTATTAAAAATTTGTCTTAACCCCAACTCTTTGTAGTAGTGATTGATGTTAGGGCACGATGTAATCGAACCATCATCTTCCTACTGTAAAGCAAGCGCTCTTCCATTGAGCTAGCACCCTTTAAAGAATATTATAATCTTCAAAATCTTGGGTCTCACTACATATTCAAAATAAAATCATGAATTAAGCTGGTATATAAAGTAAATGGAAAATACAACTTACATTATATGCATAAGAGAAACAAATAGATTTTGAATGATAAATGAACAAGTCACTCTATCAACTGAAATCATGAATTAAGCTTTTGTAAAAATATAAATAGTAGAAAAATTAGCATTTTCCTCTATAATAACATAAGTATTTAAATCTTGATTGATGTAGAAACTTTCTGCTTTCTCTTAAGTCATATTTTATCTTTGAAAATTTATTCCTTAAATTCATCCTACAAATAAAATGATTATGAAAACAAATATATTTCTTTTTATTATAGAAGCTCAACAAAAACAACATTACACATATCAAAACAAAAGGTTGTTCATCGAATAGTAATAAAACTATCACCAAACAATACAAGATTGTCATTGAACAAAAATAAAATTGCAGAGGTGAAACCCGAGTTTGGTAGCGGGAAGAGAGAAAGAATACATCAATCAATAAAATTAAGTACTTGATAATTTGTGCAATGTGAACCAATAGCCTTGATTACCTTTATAGCCTGGATGCAACAGTGAAGAGATGATGTGTTGTAGAGCTCCTTTGCCAGTGGTTTTACCCACACCACTCATCACCACAATCTCCACAACTTGAACATTGTACCCATCATGAGCAGATCTATGTGTTTTTCTATCAAAATCTGAATCACATCATCCAGTTCAATAGGGTTTTGGGCAAGTAGCAAAGGCACCTTTTCCAATACCTTGGATACCATATTTACAATATTCTTCAATGTTCTCTCATCTCTAAACATGTGCAAAAAACACATTTAAGAAAATTAATATTCAACAAAATGCTTCTTTATGGTAACAAATATAGCAAACATTGAAATAACATAAAAACAAGGTGATGACAAGGAGATTTGCTAATTATTAACCTTTACCATGAAGCCATTATGAAATGAAACTTTTTCCAGTGCATTCAAATAAAGGAGTTGAATTATACTTTCCAATCTTCTTTGAATTCCAATTGTATGTTTTACAAAAAAATTTTGTTAGGATGTGCTTAATATAACTCGAAGAGTTTGTAAAACAAAAGCACATTTTGAAGGGTTGCCCTAGCTTTCTCCTGGTATGCATAAAACTCTTGTGATTGGGGAACAATATTTGGTTGTCTTCTTTCTATCTAAGTTACACCCAGCAATGTGAGATTAACATATAAGCTATTTATTTTGTCCCCAAAATGTGTAAACTCTCAACATTCATAGAAGTGGTAAGAAACCTTCAAAAAATTCAAGAATTAAATGTGACCATTGAAAATAAACCCTAAATTTTACATCCTAGTCTAAGATTTTAATACTACCTAATCAGATTCTGAATGGTGTTCATCGCATAGCAATTTTTATCCCTAGGTTTTAATCTTGTTATTATGTGAAACATGGTGCTTTGACACCTTATAATTCTTGTGCACATTACATGTCATTAAAAATTACCAAATATATATTAGTTCAATTAACCCAATAGAATGACAACCACAATAGTGATGGGCTTCATTCAAAGCATGAGCGTCAATAACTGCATCTCAAGGCATGGTAGTTGATCAATGAAGAATAAAACGTAATTTAAGACTCAAATTTGATAATGATGAAGGAATTGTGGAAGGCATATGAGTTGTATTAAATTAAAGAAGAGAGATCCAATATGAGGAAGTTTCTTGTAAGAGAGAAAAAGAACTAATGGACATAGTAAGGAATGGGGTGCATCTTCTCAAAATTCAAGGAGAAACTTGGGGGTAAATGCAGGTTTTGAACACAAATATGACTTGGTAGTTATCATATGAAAGAATTGAATAGACAAGAAAGAGAAAGGGAAGTTAAAATGGAAACTGATCTAAGTAGCAGTGAACTTGAAACATTTATTTAACCGAATAAAGATAACACTATGTTGAATGATAGTAATTTGTAAAGGTTTAACTTGTACCATAATTTTGTAATTGACCTCCTTACTTGTTATATTGATAGTTCTATGTATTTCCACGTCTTAACTATCTTGGAGGACTCTAACAGGCAAAAACGTTTACCATTAATATTACAAATATGAAAATTTGAGTCATTCTACACTTCAAAGTTTAAATTTTTTTACTAAAGCTTAATGTACAACCTTCTACAAAGGAATATCCAAAAATAACAATGTTACAAGAAAAACAATATCCAAGTTTAACAATGTTACAAGGAAAATAATGTATGTTGACCCTCATGAGACATCGTATGACAATAATTTTTGTAAATGCTGCTCGTGAAGCATCTTTGCCAAAAAGTTCAACTAGAAACCATAAAGATACCAAAAATTCAATAAGTAAGAAACATATGCTGAGAATAAAAAGCATTCATTTCTGCTAATTCAGAGATCTATGCATTCAGGAAATCCAAAGGCATCAGATCCTCTTCCTTTATCCTTTATCTTACTTATTTTAATGCTCTTAAAAATGTTTGATGTTTTCTAGATAAACGAAAATTTTAAGAAAAAACATTAACTTCAATATACGTACATTTCTCTCCCATGATGAATCCACAGGTCTTGACAGATTTTGCCCCCCACTAGGAGGGTCTGGTTACAGTCTCCTTCATTCTTTTATTGCCTTACGAATATCTGCAGCCTTCGAGATTGTATATTTATGTTTCTACTCAATCTGCAAAAAGCATTGTCTAGAAAATTAGAGAACCTCTTCAATGCCACATATCAAAAAATAAAAATTGTTTACAATCCACAATCTAAATTGAAGGTAATTAAAGTTTTAAAAGAATAAAATCTTATAAAAAGGATACTTGCAGTAAACAACGAGGCTAAGGACTGAAACCATCAAAAGTTTTGTTAGAATTTTAGATAATCTCTACTTCTATCTCAGTATATCAATGAGCCTAAGAGATAACTTATAATGGTCATGATGTCTTGAAGAGTTTTGTGGAATAATATAAATAGCCATGATGGTAAACTATAAGCACGAGGAAAGAACTACTCACTTCTGGTTGTACTTCACCAAACTGGCTGAGGATTTCAAAAAATATACTTGCCGCACAAAAAGTCTTTTTAGTGGTTGTGAAATACACATAGTATGTTGTCAAATGCCAAGGCCAGGTTTTTTTAAAATCCACACATTATCATATTTTACATACCCATGTTCATATTAATCATTTAAACAAGTTTTTGTTTCACATCTTGATTCAAACAAAAGTAATTTATATTGTCATGCATCATTAAATTGAACATTTTGACAAGTACCATCAAAACATTTTAACTGATAAAAGTACAATATGCATTCATATATTTGATTCAAAAGGTTTGAATGGTCATACAAGTTTATCCTTCCAGCTCCATCTTGTTTGTCAGCTATTGCAAAAATGTTTGAAGCAAATCCCTCCACAAAAAGATTGTCTTCAGGACCTGATATTAAAGACTAAAACAATATAGGAAAGAATCAAAACATACCTTTGTCAACATAGAGAATAACATAAAAATAAGAAATAGTTTGGCATACACATCTAGTTTCCTTATAGTAAATCTTCAAATTAGATTATCAAACAAGACACTACCTTTACAAAATACAAAATTCAGAGCAAGAAAAGTTGGTACTGTCAAACATCCTAAAGTTAGGGTTAACAAGAATGCAATGGTTCAATCGAACCTTGAAAAAAAATACATAAGATGCTAGGGTTCCATCTAAACTCCAAGAACAATTGTCATATAGATATCACAACAAAATTCTAGAAATAAGATAATCGTACGCTTGAGCTTCAGCCTACCTGTTGGTACCTGGCCTTTCTTTCGACTCTAGTGGTTTGAAACATATTACGTGCACTATTTAAGAACCACTTAGGCATTGGCTAAAGGTGGCGTGAGATACATGCCTATATTTCTGTAACGAATATCAAAACTTGTTCTACATTTGCAACATAAATGTTGTCATTTTTTAGTAGAAAAGGGGAAGAATAAAACAGAGTAACCTAGAACTTCATGGAAGACATTCAACAGAGCAATCAGAGGGAGGGGAAGGGTTTGGTCGACCGTAGATATCTACCATGTCATGGGAGGGAAATATCAAGCCTTGTGTCACATTTGCAATATAGATGGCAATTTTCATGAATGGATCAGAGCAAATTAGATACAGATAAAGCAGCCACATTTGTAATAGACGTGTCCTAATTGTGACAAATTTTTTGGCAGGGAAAAGCACTACAACCTATTTGTAGCAGATGTGCCAGGTAATTGTGACAAGTTTTTTCTAGAGCCTTGGATTTCATGTCCGCTAGCAAATTCTGCATAGTTTGATTAAAAATTTTAGCATGGGAGGAAGAGTTAGAGGTGTGCACATTAGAGTTCCCAGCATCCACTACCTGATCAAAGAAAGTATGGTTCTCATAATGTTAAAAAAATCCATGAAGAATCGTATGTGCCCCAATCTGGATGGGACGGTACCTAACAGTCTGAACTTTGGCCGCTACAAAGCACTAACTATAATCATTCATTGACAAGTCCTTTCTGGATTGGGAATTAATACACAATCGTACCAGAAAATATTAATCCCATTCAGAAAATTAGCAAGAGGATATACAGTTAACACTAACATAGATCCAATCATAAATTTCTAATAGTCAAACAACACTTATCCTAACAAGAAAAAAACATTTCTACTCAGCCAAGGCAGTAGCCATATACGCACAAAGAAAAATCATCGAACAACATACTTACTAATCACGAATAGAAAGAGAATGGATACAACATATAATCATAATCATATATCAAACAAGAGATTAGAAAGAAATACGGATATAAGAAAATGAGTCATCAAGAATCAAGTAAAAACATTGATTGAGTTCAGCCATATCATCGAATCACCTAGAACGGAAGAGGAAATGAGGGATATATACAAATATATGGAGAGCTGATTTTGGAAGGGCAATCTGAAATATCAATTCAGTTAATCTCTAGTGGATTTATATATATCTTTCCGAGGTCATATCTGACCATCCCCCATTAGCAAATATCATACACCATCAATTATTACTCTTTTATTCATTCAAGAATTTATTGGTTCGCACTTTCAACAAGGATCATTTAATATATATAATTATCAAAACTATTGTATATTGAAATTTATGACAGTTTTTAGAACCAAATTATCTTGGAAAAGAAAATAGGCATTAATATCAGATAAGAAAGATTAAATTATGGTTTCATAGAACATTTGATATTCATGCAATCTGCCCCAATTCCTATAGGACCAGACTGGGATCATTACAAATCACATATTTAAACTCAACCTAATTACTTTTAGAGAAACAACATGAGCGTAGACACTTAGAAAGAACTTTCTACAATAATACATATACCATGAACTTGAGTATGCCCAGAAGAGAGAATTCATGATTCATTTGCTTACACCTTTTACATGTTGATAATTATACCGAGTTGTGCTATCATAAGCATACCATAATACATCTCTCAATGTGTCTATACTCTCAGGAACCTTGGACTATTGGAGACCAACCGTTATTTGTTAGTAATTTTCTTTGACATATTTTTCTAAAACATTTGAAAACTATTTGAATGTTTTCCAAGTTGTGCCATGAATTTGATATTCTTTGATTTAAGTACTTGCGGACATGTTTGTCATTCTTAAACAATTAATATTCTTATATTTTATAGACTTTCTCACCCCCTTATTGACTATAGAGATAAAAATCTAGAGTTATGCAATTCAAATATGAATCTTATTCTCTTCTTTTTAGTTCTGGTTATTGTTGTGTAGTGTTTTTTCATATTAGTTCATCACTAATATTTTTTTAAGGAAGTCTGATTTTTTCCATTTATTTTTTTAATATATGTAAATGATTAAATAGATATTTATTCATAATAAAATCTTGCTGCAAGTATCAAATATATTTGCTAAGGTTTTTAGACCATCACTTATGGTGCCAACTTTGATTTAAAATCTGTTTTTTTACATTTATTTTTTTTATATATGTACAACTACTTTGTAAATGATTAAATAGATATTTATTAATAAGAAAATCTTGCTGCAAGTATCAAATATATTTTCTAAGGTTTTTAGACCATCACTTTTGGAGCCAACTTTGATTATCTTTGCCAATGAGCTCTCTACGGATGCATAACAGGTTTCACTTGCATTATGTGGCAAGGACATCATTGTCAAAAATATCAGTTGAAAATTAATAGAAACATTGGAATAATTTTGGAAAAATGATAAACATTAAAGCAATTGTGGGTTAAATAATAACTACAAGCTTTCAATTTTGACTTGTATAAGTGGTTTATCTAAAATCACATTAATAAATATATCCTTTTGAAAAAATTAATGTTGTTTCAAATGAACTGCCAAAATAATGTCAAAACTAAAGTATTCTATTTATAAAAAAAAAGCATATGAGAAAAGAATTAGACTTTGCAGAAAGAAATGTTGGAAGACTTACTTTGAAGTCCATGATAAAAATATCTGCAAAGGCATCTTGAGGTGCGATATGGCCAAACTAAGGA
>MU228026.1:193352-207415 GCA_018584345.1 Thuja plicata
TATATACATATATATATATGTGTGTGTGTGTGTGTGTGTGTGTGTGTGTTCTCTCTTCTCTTCTCTCGCTTTGACAACAATGACAAAGGTGCATACAAATAAGTATCACTTCTTGATCACAAGTTTTAGAATATCTTGGAAGGAATCTTCCAAAATCTTCACTTCGGAGCTCCATGTCTTAAACAAAATCTGACTTATATAAATCAATCCATTCAATGCAAAAGATGTAGTTTCAACATTCTTCAAGTCTATGGGTAAGCCTTTAGCCAATGAATTTGTAGTCTTTTCTAAATCTGTCAGATGTGCCTCAAGTATTTATAGCTTCAGAGTAATGAAGTTCCACAGTAAATTGAATCTATTCAGTACTCTCTCCTTCTCATTCTCCAATACACTGATCTTAGCCAATATCTTTGTCACTTCTGTGTCTAACTTTGTAGTGTTATGTGAAGATGTTTCACAACCATCCATTAACCTATTCAAAGTTGCCCTTTCCTTGGCAATAATATCTTCAACATTCTGAATGTGTCTGATAGGATTCATGTTGTAACCAAATAACTTTCTCCCATGTGTAATGCAGTTCTTTTCATTTATCAGACAAGTTTTCACAGCTCCTAAGTCCCATGAGATGGAATTGCATACCTTTATTAGCTTCTTCTCTTCATATGTTTTCTCTGCTTTCTCCTCTGCAGTCTTTAGTAAATTTTCAAAATGGCCATCAAACTCATCAAGTGTGACTTTCAAGTTCTCAATATCATCTTTGTTCTGGAATACCAAGGGTACTAGAAGCAATTTATTCACAGTATCAATAGATCTTGAAATCACCTTTGTTTTCTTATCTCCTTTCTATAGTGATTTCTCCTATGCTTTGTTTAGTACGGTGAATGCCAGTTTCACCAGTTCATCTTCATCCATGTTATCGACATTTACCTTACTACTTGAAAACAATAAGCGAGATGGTAAAGTTATCTCTTCCTTCTCATCTTCTTTTTGCTCAGTCTTCTATCCTTCATCCTCTTTCTACTCATCTTCCTTATTCTCCTCTTCCTTCTTAGGTTCATCAGCAATAGAAGTGTCCATGGTTCCTGCAAAAGGGTCCTTCAAATCTTGTGAGGGGTCTAGTGTTACTACCACATCAGAAACATAGAAATATGCAGTAGTGTCTTCTTGAAACTAAGCATGTGTTCTATTACAACGTCTTCAATTTTTAATTTATCTCCTTCTTCATAGCTGTATAATATTTCTCAATTGAAACTAAGTTTCTTTGTCCAATTTCTCTTTTCTCCAGCATTTTAATGTCAGGTTTCCATGCTCTATTCTTCTCAGTTTTCTTCTCTTCTTCCTCAGCTGTGCTCTTCTCTTTTGTCTGCATACTAGATCTAGTTACTCTAGGAGTAACTTCCTTCTCTTGTTCTACCTGCTGCTATGGTGGAGGTGTGTTATCAAACATAATTACTTCAGGGGTGGAAGGGGCATTAGTGCTTCCACTAGCTACTCCAAGGGGCCTATCTGCCATCCTCTTCTTCATATCTTTCAGTTCTTTCTCAGATAGACCAACCTTCACTCCACAGTCATGAATACGAATAGCAATCTTTCTCTTGCTCTGTCCTCTATACTATTATTCTCTTACCTTCTTTGACTTCTCCTCATATGTTCCCCATCTCTCTTCTGATGTATCAACTTCTGATGCAAGAATATGTTCTACTTGCATGGTGAGTACTTCGTAACTCACTTCATAACCCATAGGGTAACACCATTTCTTTCTAGGGGTCACTGCCTCAAAACATACATAGTCAATTTCAACCATAAAATAAATTGTGTCCTTGTACTTCTCAACTATATCCTCATGTAGTCTGTATCTACTCTTCATTTGTCTTTGTAGAATTTTGATCATTGCAAACAGCTCTCCATCTACCCAAGTAGTGTTCTGTCTCCTGTAACTCTGTGAAATCAAAATACCAGTGGGAACTCCAATTTTCCAGCCACTAGGATGTAAACCAGGAAACTTATGTTCAATATGAATGAATATGTGTACCAATAATGATCCAAATCTGAAGGTTTTGGTTCTGTCTTTCTTCACAAGCTTAACATTCTCAAGGAATTGTTGTGCCAATACCTCACATAGGTTGAGCTGTGTGTTTTCTTTTACCGTTCTCCATGCCATCATAATAACTTGAGCTGATATTGAATTAGGTCTGCTGCTGTAGAAAAATTTGTAACCAAGTATCATTGCAATCACCCTTACATCTTGTTGGAAAATATCATTTACTGTCATTGCCCTTCTGTCCCACTTCGAGTGTGTTAGGGTGTCGACTTCCTTCTTAACATGTTTCTCAACAACGGGAACAATTCTGGTGTTATCAAGACCAGTAATCTCATGAATTAGGTCACTGCATATTTTCACAGGTTGGCTACCAATCCATATGAATTGGTCATGAACCCTGCTCATAAGTATTTTAAACCATTCATTTTCATCAAAGTCGCACAAGTCCATAATCTTCATTATACTCAATTGACTAATGTGTTTCCATTCTTCCTTCATGATTCTATTTTCAGACATGTTTTCAATTTTTGTGAGTATATCATCCTCTTCTAATGTGTCATACTTACAGTGTATGTAAGCACTAATATCTTCAATATGAAGTATGCCATGTGGGGTCTGTGAAAATGCTCCTTCTAGATCCTCTTCACATGACTTCTAAGGATGTTTCTTGAATTTGTATCTAGGACGATCAACAACATCAAAAATTACAGGTGCATCCATAGCTTAGATAATGTAGAATACCTTTCACACATGGAAATCTGAGTTTATGCTTCGATCGATCATGCATGGAAGGTGTAGAAATGGTTGAATACTTCTGCTCTCTGATCTCCTCGGCTTTCTCTTTATCAAATGATAGAAAAATAGATCATAACACGGTGCTTTATACAAGTTAGGTTATGACTTTTCTTTTTTACTTCAAACTATCTAGTCGGCTGTTGAATCTCGTGATTAAAATATACAAGTCGGCTGATGATGCGCTCTTAGATATATGATCCATAATGGTGGCTCAACATATTCCCAAGATCACATGAGCTCACTACATGATTTGCGGGGTAGGATAGATTCTGGTGTGTTGCATTTAATTCTCCCCTAAGGCCATGATCGTCCAATCAGGTCAATTATATCTTTCTACCTTCAAGCAAAGATCTAGTAGCATCTACTGACTTTCCCTGGACTGATGTCTCACTAGTTTCTTTAATCTTCCATATCTTGCCACTGTTTTTGTCTTATGCTTTCTTCAAAAAAATTTCAAAATCATTCTTCACATCTGCAATACTCTTGCCAGTATCATTTCCATTCTTCTATGAATTCATAGGAGGTGGTGTTCTTCTGTTGTCTACTTCATTATACCTACAAAATTTTTATATGTGTCCTGCATTATTGTATTGTAACATATAGGAGGTCTTCTTTCTTGATTGACTTGTAATTTATAGTAATTCGCAATGTGCCCAATGTTGTTACATTTGTTGCATGTAGATTTCATTGTAGGTTCTCTTCCATGTTTTTGTCTATATGCAGATTGATTAGGTCTTCTACATTCAGTCTTCTTGTGCCCATATCCATTACAGTTAAAAAAACAACCAGAAAAAGTTCTGAAAGCGGAATTACCTCTGCAATCTCTCTTCATGTGTCCAAATCTATTGCAACCAAAGCATCTACCTCTAAAAGGTCTGATTTTCTCTTTAGGTTCTTCAATAGATGGTTTCTCAGCATCAATCTTCTCTACTAATTTTTCTTCCTGATTCTTTGAACATTCAGCTTCATTGAAGCCAATACTAGTCATGTCACCTTTAGGTTTCTGTTTGTCTAACTGTTCATCAATATAAAGTCACTGTTGGTGTGAAGTTTCTCAATATGTTTCTTTTCTTTAGCTAGTTCACCTTTCACAATCTGATTGTATTTCTCCAGTTCCAAGTATTTGTTCTTGTAGCTGTCAGCTTCATCTTTCATTTGATTTAATGCTTTGTTCAAGGTTTCTTCAGCTTTCTTCTTAGCATCCTCCTGTATCTATATTTCTTTAGCTATATTCTTGTTCTCAAGCTTCAGAGTCTCAATCTCTTCTTTCAGTTGCTTCACCTAATCTAAATTGTCCTCATCTAAATCTTCTTTTATCTGAACCATGAGATCTTCTCTCTGATTTCTGGAAATTTCAAACTGCTCTTTCAACTTCTTTATGAATTTCTCAGCTCTTCGGAGGTTAAACTTCAATTCTCCATTTTCTGCTTTAGCATTGCAAAGATCTTCAAGTGTAGCTTCAAAGTTCTCCTGCAAACCATTCAAATCCATTTTGATCTCCCTCAAGCTGTAAGGCTTTCTCTCCAAGGGCCAAAAGCTCTGATACTAATTGTTAGGATTGGATAATATTGAGAGGGGGGTGAATCAGTATTATAACAGTTATTTAAATTCTTCAACCACTTGAACATTAACCATACAATTGTAGTAAAGGAAAGAACATAAAGAAATAACACAGAACTCATAACACCATGATTTGTTTACGAGGAAAGCCTGGCCAAGGGAAAACCCCAGCGGGGATGATACCCACAAGCATGCACTAAAGTATAATGTCCCTGCTAGGATACCTAGCCCTGTTAGGAGCTGATTATTACATAGTACATTTCCTTGTTAAAGGAATAAAAACCCTGTGAAAGGTTCACAACACCCTTTTAGGGGCCAATGAGATTACAACTCTTACAATGTAATTCTATTACAAAAGGTTCTCAGTGATGAACAAAAACAAGCATGACAAATGCTTTGATAGTTCCTTTATAGATCTGTCATTCTCTGCTCTTCCATTCGCATGACTTCTCTGCATATCCTTCCCTTTCTCAAAACTCCCAATCTTTACTAGAAAGATCTTACATATATATCCTTTTAACTTTACAAAGTCGGCTCTCAGAGTAAATATTACAAACATTGTCAAGTCGGCCTTCATTACATAATACAATTACTATAGTAAACATTAAATGTATAGTCGGCACTCTTTCATAGTCAAAGTATAGACTATCAACAACAAAAATATGTCTTCAATTTCCAGGGGTCCAAGTCTTGCTCCTTTATTCTTCACTGCTGTCCAACTACTCTGTATCATTGTTCTCTGTTGTCTGTCAGTCTTCAAATCCTCATAACTCATCATAAACTTAACCAAATTAAAATCGATGTTAGGTGTATGTCAGACATAATCCATACTATCTTTCCCTAAGCTCGCATGCCTTAATTCATCGATCTCTGTCTTCGACATCCAAAACAATACTGTATCTTTGTTTCTGTACTTAGTCAATTTTGGACATACCAAAACTTAACTTCAAAACAATCAATCTTAAACCTAGAGGTGTTGCCATAAATGACAACCAAAAAGTGAATCATGTTACCCAATTTGATCACTTGCCAACAAAAGGGGCTTCCAAGAACCATGCTTAGTTCAACAGAGGAAGAACTTAATCACAAAATGCATTTTTTTGAAAACTAAATAACTTCAGCCAAAAAAATTATTAAACTTGACAACTGCATCTGCCAACTTTGATTATCTTTGCCAAAATATGACTCACTGCGACAACATAGAAGGGAACAAAAATAAACATAAATAGATAAAGCTTTTATTTTACTTTTTTATTACAAATTTTAGTTTATTTTAGAGAAAAATAATTGGATGCTTTAATAGAAATATGCATTTATTGTGACCCAATTTTTTCTCTTTTGAAGATTCAAAGCATTTTGTTGTTAGTTCTTCAAAATATTATGGTTAGACATGGTTTTTTGGATCTGAAAACAGCTTTTCTATGTCTATGGGTCCTATGCCCCTGTGCAATATACATATATATTTCTACATTTCAAATAATAAAACGTTAGTAGCTCTGTCATTTTTATTAAAAAGGACAGCTCTAGTTGTCTAATTACTCTCATCACTCATGACTTCAATAGGTAAACCATTGTTGTTGTTATTGTTGCTCTTTTTAAACTTGTATTATTTGTGTTAAATTGCATCTATATTGTTGAGATGTTGCACTCAAATATATGCTTGTTTTTATTTTCAGTAACAAGATCTCTAAATAGATAGTAGCTCCAAAATGCTCAAGAGTCTAAGATGACATTCATTTAAAGAATTTCATATTTCATTTGACTAGCTGTCACACACAGTAATAAGACTTGGATCAAGCTACATTCTTGAGTTGTAATCAAATATGTCTGTATTTAAATCTAGCTTTAAGAAGATCATTAATAAAAACATACTGCACTTCATTAAACACACACCTTCAAGATTGTGAAAATGTTGCACATAGAGATCTTAGATCTGATTTGTAGTAACTGATGTAAAGGCATTGTAATGTTGAAGCTTTTGAACTAAAAGTGTTTTAGATGGCATAAATTATTCTATGCACATTGTAATTCCCAAGGTTCTTCATTTATTATATTGTTTCGAATTTTACTCTATGACAACAATTATAAAAACAAAAACGTTAAAACAATGATCTCCATGAAAAATATTGCAGAAAATAAGATGTTAAAAGACAAGTGAACGAATAATCCAATAACTTAAAATTAGTATAAATTAGCATATATATATATATCTTAGCAACGATCTATTAAAAATAGATTAGTAGATATCATTATGGAGAGATAGATCAATATATTCTAGTTTTTTCTATTCAATTTTATTTCTCCTACCCGTCTGCTCTATGTTCTTCAACTCTCTCCTACAACCATTTTGGGAGTGGCGCATTTCATTGTTTGCATTATGCTCTCTCAGAGCCTCTCGTTTCCCCTTTTGGCCAACAACAATAAAGTGAATCTGTAATACTTAAAAAACAGTATGTGCGTGTATAGTTATGCAAATGGGTTATAGGTTTGAATCAGATCCATGGTCAATTCCCATTAAATATTCCCACCTCCCTATTCTTCATTCTTATTATGATAATCATATTTAATAAAAACAACAAAACTGTCAATGTAAAATTTACTCAGATGAGAATAATGTAGCCATAAAGTTATACAAAACAACAAAACTGCATCATAGTTAAAAAACAATTGATCACATATATGGAAACCTACAACAAAAAACCCAAATTTCATTACCCGTGGGCGCCTAATAAACAGAGCAAGAAAATATCGACAAGAAAAATATGTAAATCCTCAAACAAATGTCACATTGAGATCCTAAAGCTGTAAAGCACAAATTAGAAACTTAAAATTAATGAATATGAATGTGAAATATGAAAAAATAAGTGATGAAATTGTAAATCAAAATTATCTGATTACTCAATCACAGTAAAAAATCATTCTACGGGAAAACTCAACTAATACAAAATAGAGAATGTAGAATTAAGATGGAAAATTTCAGTCCCTTCAAAACAAATTAGAATTTCTGCACTTGGTATGCATAGCCCTTAGCCATGCAAAGAATATACTACCAAATGAAGCGCCATCATCAAGTTGGGTTTTACAAAAGCTAGCAGAATATAATACAAATACGGAAACAATATGTACCTTCTCCCTCTCTGTTCATATCCAAAATCGAGTAGAATTTTCTATGCTTCATTCTTTTAGGTGAAATCAGACCCACTTCAGAAAATAGAAATCAAGAATTTGTATCTCTATCGTGTTTTTAATCTCTGAGCCTCTCGTTTCCTCTTTTGGCTGGTAACAATATCTACAGTTTCGTAGCATGCAGGGTCAAATCTCATGGCTTCCCTGAAAGGCAGACCTCCTTTCCCAAGTCTTAAAGTGGGCAGATTTGGATTTATTGTGTCTAGGGGAGAGGACCTGGTAGTTGAGCGCTTTCTAATAGCTGTGATAGTAGTTGTTAATTAAATACCCACACTCGCTGATTTAATATCAAATATTTTTAACAACATTTTACCAATAATTATGACTTTAAAGTTGCTTTTGCTAATGATGACTACCTATAATTGAATGATGTGTCCCTTTTCCTAAAAAGCAACCAATAGTGTGATGCCACATCAGCTGTACAAGTATGGGGGTCCCTAATGCACTACGATTGGTCTCTCTTTTTTTGGGCTGTTTTAGACACATTGGCAAAAAGCAGGGGACTAGGTAAGCTGCTGTAAAATAATGAGAGTGATTTGAAATTTCCATGTAGGATTTTGAGAACTGCGAAGTTAGGGTGCTCAACTACCGGGTCCTCTCCACTAGTTACAGAGACCACTTAGGGTTTCATCGGAAAAATAGGGTTATTTTGGATTTCACGGGCTTCCTCATCTTTTCGGCTCTAGAGTTTCTTTTAGGCCTAGCAACCTCTCTCCTTCCTCTTTAATGCCCCAGTCTCATTGTTCTTGTTTTCCCCTCCAAATCAAAGGATTCAGCCATTCTTGGCCTTGGCCCTGACTCATACAGGTCGCAAAGAGTCTTTACAGGTGGTAAATGGGATGAGAACGCTCCCTATCAACATCCTATTAAGCCCAGGTCAAGAAATTCAAATTACTTATTTTCTGGTTCCCATCTTTCTTCCTCTAAAAGAAATATTTTGGGTTTTCAACATAAACAACAAAGAATACCGTATTCATGGCTCTGAAACTCTAACAGGCTAAGAGGAAATTTGAAGTTCCAAACTGGCCCAGGGTGTAGTCTAAAAATGTCGTCCCCTGACCCTTCTCTCTTGCATCAAGAGTCAAGATTACAAATGTTGCAAGAAGTCAGATATGGTATGGTGCCGCCAAATGCAAAACTTAATTTGCAGAAAGAAAATCTGAAGAAAAAATTTCATGCTTGGATAATGCGAGAAGTTAAAATTTAAAGATTAAAATATTACATACCTCGAGATGGTCAAAGTGCAAAACCTTCCCGCTACTTTTTTATCTTAATTTTAATTTAAGACGATTAAATTTTTTTAATTTTTAATGTAAAATAATTAAAATAATCATGTAAGTGTTTAAGACAAAATACTAATTTTGTCTTTAAAAAGCGTCTTAAATTGCCCTGTCAAGTAGTATATAAGCATAATAGAAAGTCTTGTGTGTCCTCTTATACACCAGTTGTTTGAGAGACCAATAACAATAGAGACTGCGGAAAAAAATGAGCGTGTAATATAGTTTATGATTTGTATGCATGTTGCAGGTTGCACATTGTAACAAGGCTGTAGTTTTGACCTAAGGCTGATTTTCAGGCATGTTTAATATAGAGCTTAAAAACAAAAAATTCTAGTACAGATTAGGATATTTAATATTTTTAATTTTTTTAAAACATTACAAACAATTAATTATGATTACTTTCAATTAAGAATAGTATGAAACACGCAGACAAATCTTTTTAAGCATTTAATGCAATGAATTTGATTTTAAACAGGTTTCTACTGAGCCACTATTTTAATAAATTTTAACCGGTTGCTTATACCATCTCAAAATCACTTTTTAACAATTTATCGATATCTTTTTTGTAATTTTGTTACAAAAGCAAACTATCTCATGTGTCACATGGAATTGCAGTCTCTATTCATATTTTCATATTATAGTCCTACATATAAATATAGAGATCTCACAGAAAGTTGTTTTACTCGTACAGTATAATGATTACTTTATAAAAGTATCAGGGATGTTATATTGGCAGTTGAAAATTTGGAGAATTTGGTACAAAAATATGAACATTTTCTAACTATTCTTAAAATTTGAAGATTTATAAATAATCCATTCTATTTCTAAAGCTTACATCAAAATTTATGGTCTTCTTTTCTTCTTTGAAAGAATAAATAAGCAAAAATTACATTAAAATTTTGAGGTCTTCTTTTTTCCTAGGATGAATAAGCAAAAACTGCTATAAGTATGCAAAGAGTTATTAGCATTCTTATAGTCCTAATATATCAGATTACTCTTTTTGACAAGAATATCAAAAGGGAAGAAAAAAAGATGTCAATAGACCTGCCTTACCATAACACCACAACTCTTTGTATGGTATATTCACATTTTGAAATCTATTTGTATAGAATCAACAAACTGACTTGATACCCTCACATAGCTTCGAAAATTTTATCTTTTTATGTTTTCTCTACTTTACATTTTAACACACTTCGTTGTTTTCATCTTCCTTCATCCATTCTAATATATCTCTTAGGATATGTTATAATTTTTTTTAAAAATTTAGATATATCAATCATTACCTTCTCAAAATTGATAGTTAAGAATTGAAAAATGACATTACATGTTCAACAATGCTATAAACTACCTAAATCTATTATTATACACTAAATATTATTTCTATTTTTCAAGTGATTCTGTGCAAGCGAACAAAATGCAATATAATGTTATGACAAACAAATAAAATCCAAATCTAAGCGACCACCAAACCTTAGTAATCTCTAAATGAGCTATGATGAACATGGTAAGGTCAAATAGTAAATGAAAATAAGCCAATCCATGCGATAGGGGCATTGTAAAATGAGAATGCTATACTTAAAATGCAGGAAAATATAAAATAAGGACATTAAATACAACCAGACGAACATTATACAATTAGAAAGCTTTCTAAAAACTAGTGTCTATCTTTTTCAGTCAAATTTTGTAGCAATTAGAGGTTGACACAGGGGTTTCATAAGTGGAAATTACTAGTAAGAACATTAGTTCCACAAGGTTTTCTTAATCTAGCATATTTGTTAGAACTGTTTCCAACCCTTAAGATAGTTAGGTCATTATTTCAACCATGACCTATGAGTTTATTTATTTATTTATGGAAAAATAAGTCTAATGAGTAGAATACCTATGGAGATAAATCAACTAAATGAAAATAGCAAACGTGAAAATGAATATTAGAGTAGGTAACCTAATAAGTAAATTGATTGATGGATAATGTTTGATGAATTGTGTGTAGACACATTGAAGAAAGTATCCTAGGTTTCTCACCTTTAGACTAAAAAATTAGTGCTACATTTTTGCAAGGCTACACAATACATTTTTCAGGAAAACTAAACTTTATATGCAAAATCATGTTTTTTTTAGTGATTGTGTAATTCTAGTCATAGATGGTCCCAAAAGGTTATGAGGACCAATTTAGATGATTTGAACTAAATTAGACATATTTTAAGGCCTAAATCAGACATATATTAGTGAACACAATGACTAGACCCTTTTGGGATGACCTTCAAGTTGGTAAAATCATTCTAGAGTGGCTAACTCATTGATAGATATGGGCCTTCATTTTTAACTAGCCTTAATAAGCTAATTTTACTTGTACTTCTTTTTACATGTCTCTTTAATAGATTGTGATTTCTTAAAAAATAAAGCTAAAACATAAAATCTCCCTATGGGGACCCATATAAAAGGATGGTTAAAAGGAGAATCTATCTTTATAAGCCCCCTTGTAAGTGTTCAAACACATATCCATATGATCCATATAGTGTAAAAGAAGAGAAACAATACAATTAATAGAAATAGCTAATGTTTGGATTGTACAATGGAACAAGTACTCTATTTGTTCATCACTTGGAACCCCTAGTTCTCTAAAATTTCATCTTTCTTCCCCTTTTCCAAAACTAACATACACTTTCTCCAATGAAGAATATTTTCCAGTAAATTCTTTCAATGTTTTTCAATGATTCAATTCTCATTATTGAGTTTTCACCTGACCTTGGGTGATTGCTTCATAGGTAAAAGGTTCTACATTGTTTTAACTTTCTCTCATGTCTACAAAATTAATATTTTAAAGTTATTATTGTTTATAGGTGTTGGGATTGCACATAATCATTAGAAAATATAAAGTAGTTGAGTTAAATATTCTTATTTCTTTTATACTAATTCGATATAACAAAATGATAGAATTTTTAGTTGTAAGCATAGAAATTGTAATTATATTTATATGATATTATCAGATATCAATGCTGAGATACTTGTTTAAATTATGTGATAAATATAATTTATATATTTCTAAAATAAAGTATTAACTTTTTTTGTTTTACTTTTATATAATTATCTAAATAATATCTCAACTAGTTGATGCTCAAATATATTTATGGATGCTTGACCAATGCATGTTCCTAAATATATCATAAGCATTCATTATTCTTCCTTCTTTATTTATTTCTTTATTTCTGTTACTTCTCATATTTGATAGTTAGGAATTGAAAAATGACATTACAGAAAATATGCAACCTACTTAGCTATTTTATTATTATAAGATGGATATTATTTTTATTCTTGAAGTTGTTGTGTGCGAGAATTCTAATGACAATATAATGTTATGCCAAACAAACTAAATTCATATGTTATGTCAAATGGTAAATGAAAATAAGTGGATGCAATCAAGTCATTATAAAATAATAATGCTATTCTTAAAGTATAGAAAAATATAAAATAAGGACATTAGATGTAACTAGATGAAATTTGTATAAGTTGTGAATGTCGATAAAGCTTAAATTTTATCATTTTCAATCAAATCATATAGCAATTTGAGATAGGGACATGGGTGACATATGTCAAAATGACTAGCAAGAACATTAGGCCCACAACGATGATCTTGTATAATAAATTTGTTAGGACTTCCAACTTTTAAGGTAGTTGGGTATTGTCTCAACCACCATCTATGACTTCTATGATATTTTAGGGACAAAAAAAGAAGGTTTATGAGTAGAGAAGCTATGGTAGATATATTCACACAATATAAATGATAAAATGAAAAAGGAAAATGAAATTATTTATCTAATAAATAATTTAATTGATGGTTGTGTTGGCACTCAAATTTTCAAATTTGCTTTTGCCTCCCTTTTTAGTATTTTTGTATCTCTTTATGAGTCATAATGAACTTTTTGTGAGCATGTTTTAAAATCATAAGGATAGTTACTGCTGAATTGTCCATGTGCAGGATGAAGAAAAAAAAACAATAAGGAAGTGGGGATATATGCATGACCTAGGCCGATGGCATCCAGAGAGAAAAAGGAAAGGAACAAATTCGCACATGTCATACCGATAACCCCATCGACAACTCATAAACCATCGACCTATGGCATTTTGATCTTCCCTCATACCCGTTGGATTCAACAGGGAGATTTATGCCGATACGATTGGACGATCGGAAGGACATACACAGATGAACCCCGTCGGCAAAGTGAACAATAGCGGCACAATGAAAAGTTTGTTTTGCCGACCCTCGATGAATGTATCGGGGAGACCTCTGCCGATGTATGTCCAAATGAAGAGGGGCCCATCGAAAAAGGTTATGCCGATGAGTCTCATCGTCGTAGTGATAAAGAGACGGGTATGTGAGTTTATGCTTCTCCGACCCCCGATGAAGCAATCGGTGCAACATATGTCGACGTGTATTCAAAGGAGGAAAGGTCTGTCAGGAAAGGTTACACCGATGAACCTCTTCGACGTAACAAAAGCCAGACGAACCTCTTCGACGTAGCAAAAGCCAGTGGGGTATGCGATTCAGAGTTTCGTCGACCCCCAGTGAATGTATCAGGGAAACATACGCCGATCGGGGGAACTAATAGCATTGGCAAAGGTGTAAATGAGTATGTTGACCCCCGATGACTTGAATGGGTTATCCTACGCTGATAAGTCAGATTAGTCAAATGCGATGGTTGTATACTAGCACTTGTACCTTTTGATGGGTCTAAGGGGTACGCCGATAGTATTATATAGGTTCATTCCTTAATTCTATCCTAAGACATCTCGACATCTAAAATAGGCCTCAAGCTTAGTCCAAATAACCTTAATTCTATCCTAAGACATCTCGACATCTAAAATAGGCCTCAACACGGCCCTGCAGTTGCATACAATAAGTAATCAAATATTTTCCCCCAAAAATACAACAAAAACAAAACAAAAGATAGAGACACTGACCTTAGAAGGCGGACAATTCTTTGTTATCAACTAAAGTTGCCAGGATTTCCTGCACAGATTTCCACCTGACTGTAATATATTCCTTGGGCGATACATTTGTTATTCTCAGTTGATGTTCCTTCCTATCTCTAGAATAGGTGAGCTTGATATAATGTGGGGGCTGCACATTTCTGTTTGGGTTGAAACTTCCAAGAAAAAACTTCCCTCCCCGTGAAATATTAATCAAACATGTTGATATTAAT
>MU228026.1:210273-226273 GCA_018584345.1 Thuja plicata
CTTATTTTTAATAGCAATTTCTTTTCAAATAATGCATATCTATATAGTATACAGAAAATCCCTATCAAAAGAAAGCGAACACCACATTCACATTTATAATTCAAGACATAAAGGAAGAGTTGAAATTATAAACACAAATGAACTTGCTCACCATTTCTTACATTGGTGCAGATTTGAGCAGAAAATAAAATTTGAGAAGAAAACCAGAATGGGTCCACAAAAATAAACCCAAATATGGAATACCCACATTGTGTCTAACCTCTAGAACCTCTAACCCTCCACATCTGGGCACCACCACTGCTCTGTAGGTGGACATTAATCTTGTTTCCACATTGTTTAATCTTGAAATAAATAAAGAACTGTAATCTACAAACCCAACTGGCTTCCAGATTCTTTTTCTTCCTATAACAGTTTTATGCAGTCACATTCCAAAGCGATTCTGACAAATCCAGAAGCCATCTCCTTCACAAAGGAGTTGGTAGGCATTGTAAGTTACTGCTCACAATGTACTCACCTGCTCTGTTCAGCAAAAACTCTAATCTCTGGCTAGTTTAGCCAACAAATAATAAATCGTATACCCTAGAAACTCAAACATGAATGATCCAGATCTATGAAGATGATTTAACTGAAAGAAAGAGAATACAATAGCATTGCTACAGTTACAGGAAATGCTCTACGTAAAGCCGCGTCAGCTAAATACTACACTCCCATCTTTTCAAACACAGCCATCCAGATATTGTAATACCGAAAAACATCAGCATCACATACACTCAATCCCATTCCCACTATTTCTAACTCTCCCAAAAATCCAAAAAAGAATGGCCGAGTTCAGAAACAGGAAGGCAGATTCCAGGCCTATGGCTGATAAAAATCTATCAATTCGCCTATTGCTGATTTAAGGAGTGTTCGAAGATCGATTCATTCCCATTCTCCACCCTACCCCGGTGCTTGCGATTGCTTCGTTCCCTCTCCTCATGGTGTTTCTCGCCATGCATCTGTGCATCAAAACTGGGTCGTATCGGTACTGTGTATAGAAAGGGGAAACTCGCTTTAGCAAGAGGAAACATGCGTCCACGAACACTCTTCACCCCTGCAACAGCTGGAGAACATGTAACACAACATGGCAAACAACCCATTACCAACTGTTTCCTCCTTTCCGAGCAGAGAGACCATTTCACGGCGTAACTTTCCTGGCGTAAGACTTCCGGAATGCCTGAAAATTCCGACGGGAATTTCCCCGGGAGTAAGCCTATCGGCTTAAAAATAATTATTTTCTTTGTTATGTGTATTAAATTTTTATTATTTTTTTTTCCCTAATGATTTTATCTTAAACATAAGAATAGTTACTTTGGGAAGTTTATGTGTGCACGAATCCATTTCATGGGAAAGCATTTGCACCAACAAGATCCAAAGATTTACCTGGGCCGATGCTTTATAAAGGGGATTCTCGCAGTGACAGAGACTATGAAGGATTCACAGAAAGAAAGGATAGAGAGGTTATAGATTGAATCAATTACACATTTGCAAGCGATAATCAGACGCGTGCTTCTGTGTAGAAATTCTAGAGAGTATTTTAAGGAATAATTAGGCAGCATGACAAAATGTTTAGAAGGATTATTCTATTGTAAAATTTTTTATTCTAGTTGTTGATTTAGGATTAGGTTTTAGTTAGCAAGAGGTACATTGATCTGAACCTTGTTTTCATCCCTTGGACTTCATATGAATAGGGATACAAAGACCATAGGGATACAAAGACCATGTAAGAAGGATAATTTTGGTTAAAAATAAAAATAAAAAGGATTTCAACAAATTAGATATGTTTCGACAACTGTGAACTTGAACTCTGATGTACTATTTTATCAAAATCAATAAAAGATAAGTGTTTTATGTCTCACTTGTGGTCAGAAAGTTTAATTCTTTTCCACTTAGTCCCTTGTAATTATTGAGAGGATCAATTTCTATTCTTGTAATGTTTGTGACAGAGAGTTATTTGTCTCACATGTTTGCCTGATAATCAAGGAATTTGTGAAAAGTTTGTGTTTCTGATTTCTTGTCGAATTGGTTTTCTAGCCAAAGAAATTAAATTTAGTTGGACTGACAAGGATGTGATCTGACTTAATTTCTCTTCATTGATAGCATTTGAATGGTTGATGGTGTAGGGATATATAGTGTCATACAAGGTTGTACATAGGATTGGATTCGAATTGACTCCATTGCCAAGGTTGAATAGGCACTAGTCTTCTCAATTATTTAAAGATAGTCATCTCACTCATCGTTGAAAGCTTCTAATTCTAAGCATTCTTTACAATTCACATTCATTTCAAGCATTCTATTGAAAGCATTCTTACAACACTCATTTGTTTTAATAGTTGTGATATTCACAATTTGATCTACCTGAAGAACTTACTTGCCATCTTGAGAGATACCCAAGCTCCAAACATATTGCAATCTTCTATAAAAAGTCTTGAACCAAAAGATTTAGGTTAAGGTATAGGCCCACCCACCTTGGTTTTGCAGAGCCTAAAGTGCAAGGGAGGAGGATCATAATTGATCACTCCCGTCCATTGGCCAAGTCAGTTGGATAATCCAAGCATTCAGTAGGAAAGCTCATAGGATTTCCAATATGTTGATTTGGGAACCAATAGATTGGTGAATCTAATGGGGACTTGTTAAGAATTTTTCTAGAATCTTTGGTGACTAAATAGACTCTGCTAGAAGGAAGAACCCAGAAGACTAGAAAATAGATATTTCCTTATAAGTGAGGTGGCGATTCTACAATTTCATATATGCAGTGCTTTGAGAAGCCAAGGGGAAATCCTAATCGCTTATCTCTCAGATTTATGTGGGGAAGAAGATTCTTACATCAATGAGAAAGCAGTCACATGGAATTAAGTCCAAACAAAAGGTTGCCAAGGGGAAAGACTTCAAGAGATGTCTTTTTACGAGGTATAAGAAGTTTGTTGAAAGAGAAAGATAATTCAATATTGAAGATGATGAAAAGATAGATAACCACAGTCTGGAAGAAAATAGATTCCCTTTCTTCCCTGAAGAGCATATTGCATCTCAATAAAATGATCATCAAGAGGAAGAGGTTAAGGCTGATGAAGAGGATGAGGAAGAACATCAAAAGTTGGATGACGTTTTTAAAATCTTTTCAGCCTATCCCAAAGAAAAGTTCCTAGAGGCTTGAGAAGAGTTCCAAGTGATGTGCTTGCAAGGTATGGAATAAGAAAAATTGAGATTGAAACTCCTAAGGAGGGTAATGAGAGCAGAGAAGACAAAGCGTGTAAATCACCAAGGTATTTATCCTCCTCATAGGAAAAATAATGAACAAATATTCAACAATGGATATGATAATCCTCTATTTCATCCAGGTAGAAATGAAATGAATAATAGACATTAGAGACAATCAAATAATAGAGAAAACCATAACCTTGGCAATCCTAGGCAGCAAAATCATGGCAACCAGAAAAATAACAGTCAATTTAGGTCAGAACCATAGAAATGGAAATCATCAAAACATGGGACCTAGGATGATTAATTTTAGTGGAAAAAACATAAGTTCTAGGGCACCTATGAAAATTGAAAGGTACATACAATTAATTTTCAATGACATAATGGGATATCTGAATCCTGTAACTAATGAATTAAGAACTACTATTCCTAAGTTTTTCACGAAATGGAGTAGAATCTGCCGAGTTGCACTGTATAAATCTAAATATTACTATTTAGGACTTGGAAAAAATTAATGAAGATGTCTACATGAAGTTTTTTTTCCAATCCTTAACTGAAGAAATAGGCGAATGGTATTGGGCTTTTCCTAATAGATCTATCTCTAGTTGGCAAGATTTTGTAAATTAATTTATTGAACAATTTGGAGATCACACTGATACTTTGTTTGCTTCACATTAGTTAACTAGTATAAAGAAGAATCAAAATAAATCAATGGAAGAGTTCAATAAGAGGTTTAATAAGGTGTTGAACATAATTCCTAGAGATGGCAGGCCAATGGATTAATTTTTGATTGATTTCTATCTGATTTCTTTTCATAGTAAAAATCTCTATGAGATTGGATCCCATATACCATCCACATTATCATAGGAAATTGCGATAGTTGTCATAATTGAAAATAATAGAAAGGCTACTGGTAGAATTAATACAAGGGTGGATCCCCGATTGTTCAATCCAAAAACCCCCAAGCAATATAATGAGGAAGATAAAGTTGACAAATTGACGAGTATGACCAAAGAATTGCAAGTGAAGCAGAATAAAGATAGATATCACCCGAACAGGAATGAACAACCATATCCCAAAAATGAGAGATTCAGATTGCGAGACATGCCATACAATACAACTTGGAAGGATGGTAAGCCAATTAGTACAAAGAAGAATGAAGATACCCCTCATCCCTTGAGGAAAGAAAATCATCTAGTTGAAGATGGAATATAGTGTGAAGTGTGTGGGCTACCTCATACACCAGGACAATGTGTGATTGCACAAAGCATATTGGAAGAAGAAAACCAATATGATATTGAACGACCTACGGTGAATCCCTTGTCATCAAAACCCTTTTGGGGTAGGGATGATGATGATTCTTCTAAGGATGAACATGTACCAGATGTGATTATCATGAGTATGACACAACATAATGTTCAACAAGCATTTACTGATTAGAAAGAAATCCCTAGGATGAGGATGTTAATAGATGAAGACAGTATTTGAATTGATTCCCGATGATGTTCATGGCATTCATGTTTTTTCACTGATGTCAACATATGTTTATATGGAGGCAGAACAAACTTGTTATTACTATTGCTTGATAACTGATAGAGGTGTACATGTACTATATGGTTAATTGAGAAAGAGTGAAGATGGTGATGTGTACAGAGATATGTTGTGATCTTATTCTTAAGGTTGCACAACTTAATAGTTTCTATTAGATGAGATATAAATGTTTTAGTGAAGACTGGGTATTGGAGGACGACTGTGATCTTTGACAGAGTTAGTCTCTATGTTTTGAGTATAACTTACGAGTGATGTGGATTCAGGTGATGAGAGATTAAGGGATGGAAGAAGACATGTTGAGGAATGTTTTTTATGTTTTGCAAGTCGTATGAATTTTTGTGATGTCAGTTGTGGCGTGTGTTCTAGAGGAGACCTATTTAGGGCCGACTTCAGAGATGTAGCATGTATTATGGATTGTGAGCATGGATTAAGAATCTTGGATTATATCTGATGAATTGTAATTAATGTTTACCTTTTATAGGTACCATGTGTATCATAGAAAGGGGTTAAATAATTATTTGTATAATGGGAAAGCCTAATTGGCCGACCTAATCACTTATTGTAATAAGGTGTACATAAGAGATCATTTCTTTTGAAAAGATGATGCAAGAGGCAAATATAATTGAAGATAGACACAATGAAGTGTGGAAGCTACAATCTTGTTTGTCTGCTAGATGTAGAGTAGACATTGTGATTATGTTATGGTGTAGGAGCACCCTCTAGCACATGAACATTTGTGGAGATTGTTAACTCTTGATACATCCAATGTACCCTTGACCCTAAGGAGTCCAAGGAATCTTATAGTTTAGATGATTAGAGTTTGTTCATCTTTAAGATCCAAATGTAAGACCTGGTTACAAGTTTGGCCATTTATAAGCCACTTGATACACTATGGTCATTGGGATTAATAAATGATTGTTTCTAGGATATTTAAGAGTTTTTAGGATTGATGTTTATAATAAGATAGGCGTGTCCCTATAGGCATAAGTTATTTTCTAATTCATATTTCACATTAGTTGCAAAATTGCAAAAGTTGCTTAATTGCAACTTTGCTCTTTGTTAGCAAATTTTTGAAAAGTTGTTGTAATCCTTCCCCCAATGGCTAATTAGTTCATAATTGTTTTAAAACCATTGGGGATGGCCTTCTTATACCTCACAGGTGGGTGGAACGTGACATGATCTAATTCTTTTCTCAATCAACAAAAATATAACTATTTTCCTACATTTTTTGTGACAATAGTGAATTGTATGACCAGTTACGGGTCTGTATCTACACAAAACCAATTGGATGTGATTCTCCTATGAAATAGCTTTCGAATTCAATTAGTTTGAGGGAAAAATACCATATACAACTCAAATATCTGCTTTTTAGTCTCTGTAACCCATTTTGTCTTCATTTCAAAGGGTTTGTGTATTGTTTTGATTGGCTGGAACGTTTTCACCATGGGAATCTACTGATCTCTGGTGGAAAACTCCTTCATAGAGTTCTTTCAATGATTCTTGTACTAGTTTTTGATTCCATGCATGGAAATGGCCGTATGGACGAGCCCTACGTGTATATTCTGTATGTATGCACCTTTCCTATGACTGCACATTTGTGCATAACTCCAAAACAATAGAGCACCAAGGTCTATAACTCGGTATTTTAGGTTGCTTGGACATTCCATAGATGATCCAATAGGTTTTAGGAAGAAAAATCATTATCTAAGAGTACTTCCTTCTTTAATCAAGGGCTAATTAGTCCTTTAGACTAGTCTTCAAACCTTCAATTCCAAGCTTGGTACTACGCTTCAAGTCTTGGTGCTCCTGGAATACATGTAACTTTGTAAAGGGTATTTGAATCTATCATTAAAACCCCATGTCCTTTGGAAGTTTCCAAAGTTATCTTGACTGTACTTCCTGGATATGGCTATAATGCTATACTGGACTGTCTAGTGCATATACTAGTAAAACCCCGATCAGTGTGGTTGGGTGGATGTGTAGGGATTATTTCATCTTCCCCATGATGTATAAGGTACTTATTCACCTTTGTGTGGAATAGAAACCTTTGTGGTCATAATTGCACTAAATTTGGTATATTGAATCCTTGAGGATCCACTTCAAAATGTACTCTTATAGGCCATTCACCATTCCTAGGTCCATGAGGGGTATTGGGAATATGTTTCATGCCAATTTATAAAGGGTGTGAGTGTTAGGGTTGATGATCCCTCATCAATAGGAGTTAGAACCAGTGATTGGAAAGGTAGAACCCAACCACTTGCAAGTGGTATCAGAGCACCTAAAGATCCTTAGGTTAGAGACTTGGTTACCAGCATGTCAGGAGATGAAGAAGGAGGGTTGTCTTCAAGGATGACCAATGCAGATATTGTTAAGTACTTGAGGGAACAAAGACTAAGGTAGGATACACAAAGAGACATAGAGATGCAACGAGTAATGAATTAAATAGAAAGGCTTGAGGAAGAGTTTCGTAGGAAGACTAGTGGAAAATCTTAGGATGTTGAGGAAGGGAGTGAGGGAGAACCCCTTTAGCAGGAAGAAGAAGAAGTTCCTATAGATCAAAGGATGCTAGTGAAGACTCTCAAATCTATGGAGAGGAAAACCATGGAATCTAAGCTTGACTTACTCACCTATGATAGGAAGATGGATCCTGATGCTACCATGGAGTGGGTAGATGACCTCTCAAGTTTTTTTGATTGTGAAGATGTCCCTGAAAATCAGAGGATAAGGATGGCCAAGTCAAAACTCAAGGGCTCTGCACTTACATGGTGGAACCTCACTCAAGATGATAGGGTGAAGAGTGGAAAGCAACAAATCACCACTTGAAAGAAGATGGTGAGAAAAATCAGGGAAGCATATGTCCTTGAGGACTATGAAGTCCAACTCCATAAAAGGAGGATGAGTTTGAGATAGAAAGAGATGAATGTCTCATCATATATTGAAGAATTTCAGTGGCTTTTCATGAAGACCAAGATGATGAGCCAAAATGTGTAAAACTTTCAAGGTACATGAAAGGTTTGAAGATCTTCATTCAAGATGAATTGAGCCTAACTAGTCCTACAATAGTACAACAATGCTTTCAATTAGCATTAAAGGTGGAGGATAAATTCAAAAGAAAACAAGACCAAGTGAATAGGGGCAGAGGAAGCAGCAACAAAAATAAATTCAATAAAAATTTCAGAGGTAGAGGTAACTCTTAGAATAGGGGATAGTCAAGTAATAGCATAAAACCTTTTGATCAAAACCAATTAGAGAGGAATGAGACCAATGCAAGAGGAAATTTCAGAGGTAGGAGACCCTTTGGAAGAGGAAGAGGAAATGGTCTCTTGAGATGTTACCACTGCAATCAACTTGGACACCATACTGAAAGATATCCTGAGAAAGGGAAAAATAATCAAGGAGAAAGAAGACCACAACTAATTCATGAAGACAATAAAGGGGACAATCCAAATCCTAGAGACCTAGAACTAGAAGAAGGCATAAATATGATGATGAGGCAAACATTTCTGCAAGTACTACAGATTGTGGAGCCATCATAGAGAAAGAATTTGTTTAGGACAAAGATAAAGTGCCAAGGAAAGGTATGCAACTTTCTTATAGACTCTGGTTCAACTGAAAATATGGTTTCTAAGGAAATGGTACAAAAGTTAAATTTGAATAAAGTTCCCCACCCTTGTCCTTATCATGTATCTTGGCTCACCAAAGGGCAACAAACTTTAGTAATTGAACAAGCATCAATAGAATTCTCCTTAGGTGACTATAAAGACAAAGTATTGTTTGATGTCATTGAAATGGATGCTTGCCACCTCTTGTTAGGAAGGCCTTGGCAGTATGATGTGGATGCCACACATAACTACAAAAAAAAAACTTACACCATTGTGAAAGGAGTCACCTATACCATGAAGCCATTACCTGATCAAAAAGAAAATAAAGAGTCCACTATTGTAGTCATTGGTAGAAAGGAAATGGAAAAGACATTGAGGGAATCAGATAATGAAGGGTATGTGTTGGTTTTGAAACCCAAAGACAATGAAGTCTCCAAAAAGATAGAAACCATACTAAGTGAAATCAAAGAACTACTGGATAAATATAGTGATATAGCCACAAATGAACTATCCTCTATGCTCCTACCCTTGAGAGATATTACTCACCAAATAGACCTCATGCCTAGTTCTTCCCTACCCAATAAGGCACCCTACAAGTAGAGTCCTGATCAGAATGCTGAGATCTCAAGATAAATCAAGGAGATGCTAGAAAAAGGATTGATACAAAAGAGTTTAATCCCATGTGCTGTCCCATCAGTCTTAGCACCCAAAAAGGATGGAAAATGGAGGCTTTTCATAGATAGTAGAACCATAAACAAGATTAGAATCAGATATAGATTCCCTATCCTAAGGATAGAGGAATTGCTAGACCAACTTAGAAATGCTTTCTACTTCTCAAAAATAGATCTAAAATCTGGTTATTATAAAATTAGAATAAGGCCTGGAGATGAATGGAAGATTGCCTTTAAGACCACTGAAGGCTTATATGAATGGCTTGTAATGCCATTAGGGATAAGAAATTCCCCAAGCACATTCATGAGGCTCATGAATGATATATTCTCTGATTTTATTGGCAAATTTATTGTTATTTATCTTGATGACATTCTAATTTTTAGCAGCAGTGTAGGGAGGAACATTTAACCCACTTGGAGCAGGTGTTGAGAAGACTTCATGATCACAAGTTCATCATCAACTTGGAGAAGTGTACATTCATGCAAAGAGAAATCACCTTCTTGGGATTTTTCATATCCAAAGGAACCTTGAAAATGGACCCAAGAAAAGAAGAAGCATTTGTGAATTGGCCACCTCCCAAGAACCAAGGTGATGTGAAAATTTTTCATGGTCTTGCTACATTTTATAGGAAATTTATAAAGAATTTCAGTCATGTGTGTGCTCCAATGTTAGACACAATTAAAGGAGGTAGAAAAACTAAATTTGTTTGGAAAAAGGATGCTGATGATGCTTTTCAGTACTTGAAAAATAGGGTAGCACAATATCCTATCCTAACTCTACCTGATTTCAACAAGGTTTTCACTTTGGAAACAAATGAAAGTAATCTAGCAATTGGTGCTATTTTGAGCCAAGAAGGGAAAGCTATAGCCTTCTTCTCTGAGAAGTTAAATTATGCTAAGAAAAGATATTCTACTTATGATCTTGAATTATATGCTATAGTGCAGGCCCTCAAGAAATGGAGGCACTACCTCCTACCTAAGGAATTTTTTTTCTACATTGACATCCATGCTCTAAGTTTTCTGAATTGACAAGAGAAGCTTAGTGTGAAACACATCAAATGGATGGAGAAATTACAATCCTATACCTTCACAATAAAGCACAAGAAAGGACAAGAAAAAAAAGTTGCAGATGCCCTCAGTAGGAGAGTGGGTTTGGTAGAAGAAGTTCAATTTTTAAGCATGGGAATTGATTCTTTAAAACACTTATATGCAGATGATTCTGATTTTGGGAAAGCCTACAATGTTTGTACTACTCTCTCTGGCAAATATCATACTAATTTTACAGAATATCTAATCCAAGATGGACTTTTATTTAAGGGTGCCCAACTTTGCATTCCAAAATGTTCTATGAGAACCAATATCATAAAGGAGAAACACTATGGAGGTATGAGTGGTCATTTTGGCATAGACAAGACCATAGAATTAGTAAAGAGAAGTTACCATTGGCCCAAGATGACTCTTGATATCAAGAAATTTTTTTAGTCTTGTACAATTTGTCAACAAGCCAAAGGAGTCACCACAAACCAAGGACTCTACCAGCCTTTACCATACCTTATAGGCCACGGGAGTCAATCTTAATGGACTTTGTCATGGGTTTACCAAGAACCAAGTAGGGATTTGACAGTACTTTTATCATAGTGGAAAAATTTAGCAAGCTAGCACATTTTGTCGCTTGCAAGAGCACAAATGATGCCTCTCACATTGCACAACTCTTTTTCAAGGAAGTAGTTAGACTTCATGGACTCCCAAAGACTATAGTTTCAGACATGGATGTTAAGTTCCAAGGCCACTTTTGGAGAACACTCCACAAGAAATTGCGTATAAATCTGACATACAATTCAGCCTATCATCCCCAAACAGATGGCCAAATAAAAGTAGTCAATAGATCCTTGGGAAATCTATTAAGATGCCTTACCAAGTAGCACTCACAAGGTTGGGATGTCATCTTGCCCCAAGAAGAATTTGCATTTAATGGCTCCATCAATAGGTCTAGTGGCAAGACTCCTTTCCAAACAGTTTATGGAGTGCATCCTAAAGGACCATTGGATCTTTCTGATCTACCTTCTAATTTCAAAATCAGTGCTCAAGGAGAAGACTTTTCTAAATTCATTTCACGAGTACATAAGGAAGTGAAACAAAAACTAGAACACATGACTCTCAAATACAAGGAAAATGCAGATAAAAGAAGGGAAGTCCATTTTCAAATAAGGGATAAGGTATGGGCTTATCTTAGACCAGAAAGACTTCTGAAGGGAAGACATACCAAGCTTCATATGGATTAAATTGGACCATGTACAGTTCTGCAAAAAATGGGTGAGAATGCATATGAGATCTCTCTCCCTCCCACACTTTTTATTTCCCCTATTTTTAATGTAACAGATTTGACTCGTGTTAAAGATCATGTAGGTTCTTCTATGATTTAGACAGATGCTAATGACTCTCTATATGATACCTATGTTACCAATCTTCCTCCAAGCACACCAGTTCAACTTGACAAGATCCTTGCAACCAAAGAACAGAAGAAGACTAGAAATCATACTTATATGTAGTATTTGGTTAAGTTGAAGGGGCTTCCTAATATAGATGCCAAATGGATGATAGAGGACTAGATCAAATCCCATGGATCCACCTTAGACCTCCTCAACTCAAGTGGGAACTTGAGCTCTATTTCTCATGGGGAGTATGGTACAGGAGCACCCTATAGCACATGAACACTTATGGAGATTGTTAAATCTTGATACATCCAATGTACCCTTGACCCTAAGGAGTCCAAGGAATCTTATAGTTCAGATGATTAGAGTTTTTTCATCTTTAAGATCCAAATGTAATCTGACCTAGTTACAATTTTGGCCATTTATAAGCCACGTGATACACTATAGTCATTGGGATCAATAAATGATTATTTCTAGGATAGTTAAATTTTTTTAGGATTGATGTTTATAATAATATAGGTCCGTCTCTAGAGGCCTAAGTTATTTTCTAATTCACATTTCACATTAGTTGTAAAATTGCAAAACTTGCTTAATTGCAACTTTGCTCTTTGTTAGCAACTTTTTGAAAATTTGTTGTAATCCTTCCCTCAACGGCTAATTAGTTCATAATTTTTGTAAAAATGTTTGGGATGGCCTTCTTAGCCCTCACAGGTGGGTATAAGGTGACATGATGTAATTCTTTTCTCAATCAATAAAAATATAATTGTTTTCCTGCATTTTTTGTGACACTAGTGAATTGTACAACCAGGTATGGGTCTAGATCTACACAAAACTGATTGGATGTGATTCTCTGATGAACTATCTTTTGAATGCAATTGGTTTGAGGGAAAAATACCATCTACAACTCAAGTTATCTGGTTTTTAGTCTCTGCAACCCATTTTGTCTTCATTTCAAAGGGTTTGTGTATTGTTTTGATTGGCTGTAACATTTCCACTATGGGAATCGACTAATCTCTGGTGGAAAACTCCCTCATAGAGTGATTTCAATGATTCTTGTATTATTTTTTTCTTCCATGCATGAAAATGGTCGTATGGATGAGCCCAAAGTGTATATTCTGTATGTATGCACCTTTCCTATGACTGCACATTTGTGCATAACTCCAAAACAACAGAGCATCAAGGTCTATAAATTAGGATTTAGGGTTGTATAGACATCCCCTAGATGATCCAATAGGTTTTAGGAAGAAACATGATCATCTAAGAGTACTTCCTTCTTTAATCAAGGCCTAATTAATCCTTTAGACCAGTCTTCAAACCTTCAATTCCAAGCTTGGTACTATGCTTCAAGTCTTGGTGCTCCTAGAGTAGATGTAAATTTGTAAAGGGTATTTGAATCTGTCATTCAAATCCCATTTACTTTGAAATTTTGCAAGGTTATCTTGACTATATTGCCTGGACAGGGCTACAAGCCTAGACTAGACTGTCTAGTGCATATAATCATAAAACCCCAATCAGTGTGTTTGGTTGGATGTGTATGGATTATTTGATCTTCCCCATGATGTCTAAGATCCCTATTTAGCTCTATGTGGAATAGAAACCTTTGTGGTCATAATTCCACTAAATTTGGTATATTGAATCCTTGAGGATCCACTTCAAAATGTACTCTTATAGGCCATTCACCATTCCTAGGTCCATGAGGGGTATTAGGAATATGTTTCATACCAATTTATAAAGGGTGTGAGTGTCAGGGTTGATCATCCCTCATCGAGGGGAGTTCAATCCAATGATTGGAAAGGTAGAACCCTGCCACTTGCATCATGTTACTTCATTGGAACTCACCAAGCAAAGACAATTGCTATCAGACAGTTCACTAGATTGTATATTTCCTATATACACTTGTATTTCAAACTATAAGTCCTAAGGGTGGCTTTAACCTTCTTTAGGAAGTGTGCTTGGTTAGTGAGCCCACTGTTACTCTTGAATCCTAACAGGGTTTTTCCTTTAACTGGGGCTATGTACTTTAATGCATCAATAAGATCCTAATAGGACTAAATATATTTAACATGGATACTATACTCTCAATAAATTATTTATGGGTGCTAATTCCCACCGGGGTTTTACCTTTAATAATGTTTCCTTGACAACAAAGGATTCTATTATTGTGTTGTCATTTACTATGTTATCATTTGGATGGAAGTTTTGTTTAGAAAGTTTAATGTCTAATAATATGTCTCACAACTAATTCACCCCCCCTCTCAGTTGTGTTGGTGAACTGTTATTGCTAACAATTGGTATCAGAGCTACTAGTCCTTAGAGAGAATTTTTAATAGCTTGAGGTGATTCTTAAGATGATATACTATAGGAAGGATAGTACAAAGTTTGATCCAGAAAACTTTGACAGTTGGAGATGAGAACACAATTTATATGGTTGGGAATTGACTATTGGATGATAAAAAAGAATAATGTACAGATGAAGGATGAACTAGATAAGGCTACTGATGATGACAATAAGGTATTCTCATACAACATGGTCTCAAGAGAATCATTGATTTGTGTTCTTTTTGAAGGTGAATTCATAGAGGTTAAAGATTTGGACTCTACACATGGAATTTGGAAAAGATTGGAATCTCTATATCAAGGAGACAAGTTTACTAAGCGAGCAAAGTTGCAGAACTGGAAGACAAAGATGGAAACATTGAAAATGAGAGATTATGAGAATATTAGAGCATATGCATAGAGAATTAGTGAAGTTTTTATTGGCATCAGAAACTCTGGGGGAAATTATAGTGAGGAAGAAGTGATTGATAAAATTATTAGATCCCTGACACCTGTATACAAAACCAAAGTGCAAGCTATAAAAGAGATAATATCTTTGACACCAAATTTCAACATAGAGATGTTGATTGGAAAAATAACTACCTTTGAGGCTACTAAGCTGGGAAATTAGTTACCTAAAGTTGAGTCAGCATTCAAGGCGATTGTGCATAAAATTAAAAAGAATTTATCAGGAATTGAGAGCACCAACGTTAGTGACTTGAGAGAAGAGCTCGGTGAATATGCTGATGAGAGGGAACAAATATAGGAAGAAGAAAGAAATTTAGATGAAATTGTGGCCCTGATCTCTGGAAGACAAAAGAGAGGTAAGGGTAAGTTTGAAGGAAAGTTACCCCTGAAATGTTTTTCATGCGATAAAATAGGTCATTTTGCATCTAGATGTCCTACAAGAGTTCCAAAGCATAAATCTAAGTTTTATAAGCCTAAGTACTCAAAAGATAAGGAATGTCATTGTGCTAGTGAAGGTGTTTCTGATGATGATGCTATTTATTATGATGAGATTGGATTTATTTCTATCAAGGATGATAAACCTATACATGAAGAAAGAGCCCTAATATCTCATGTTTAAAATAAATTTGAATGGGTCATAGACAGTGGTTGTTCACACAATATGACTGGAGATAAAAATAAGTTTGTTAAGATGAATAAGTATGATGGTGGTGTTGTGAGATTTGGTGACAATACTCCTAAGCTTATCATTGGAGTTGTATCTATATCTTTGGATGGAAAGATAAATACTGACAATGCATTACTTGTTGATGGACTTAAGCATAATTTGTTGAATGTTGGATAGCTAGTGGATAAGGTTTATCAATTGAAATTCTTTGATGGGAAATGTTCTATCATAAGTAAGTCAGGAGACTTGATCACACCTTGTACTAAATCCATAGGTAATGTATTTGAATTAAATACATATGATGCTTCATTTTTGGTTGTGAAGGTTGATGATGGTTTGTTATGGCATAGAACAATTTTTCATGTTAACTTTGATAATATTGTGAAGGCAAGTATGAATAATGCAGTTAGAGACCTACCAAAGATTGTAAAACCATCTAACACCATGTTTAGAGAATGTGTAATGGGGAAGTAGACTAGAATTAGTTTTAAAATAAAATCTTACTCAGCAAAAGGGAAGTTAGATCTAGTGCATACAGTTCTTTGTGGACCTACAAGAACAAGATCTTAATAAGGTGAAAGGTACTTTATAATTTTTGTTGATGAATTTCCTAGGATGATGTGGATTGCATATTTAAGAGAGAAATCAGAGGCATTTGATAAATTCAAAATATTCAAAGCAAAAGTTGAGAATGAATCAAGTTTAAAGATAAAATGTTTGAGATTAGATAGAGGTGGTGAGTTTGCTTCAGATTTTTTCAATACCTGCACTAGTACATTTTACCCTAAATTTCGACCAAAAATTTCGACCATCAAATAAAAATGTTTAGTTGGTCGCATTAGAGAAGGAAATTTGTTTTTTTTTTTTTTAATACATCCCCGTGTTGGTCTCAATTTCGACCAATACCTTGTTGGTCAAAATTGAGACCAACGATCATAATATAAAGTTAAAAAAAAGGGCAAACACTTCATTTCATTTCACCGAAAGGAGCTTGACCAAACCGCGGGCTTTCACAAGGGTGGAATGGCAGGGTCCTAGTCCATAGATTGCCCTTTCTCT
>MU228026.1:226373-278828 GCA_018584345.1 Thuja plicata
ATAGTTAATAGGTGAATCTTCAGCACTCATCTTATCTACTTTAGCTAGATGTATTTTTATTACCCATTCACTTATTTCAGTCATTTATGAAAGGAGAGAAGGGTGACTTTTACCTGAACTCCATCAATAATACACCGATCACCCACATCAAATGGATGTGTGATAAATACAAACACAATGGCTTCAAAGATTGTTTTGCACGTATTTTCAAACATGAAAGCCACAAGCAGCAGATAGGTGAATATAATAACAACAGCATGGGTGCTGGAAATGCCCAGAAGAACCAAAGAGAAAATTACTATGATTATAATCACAACTGCATTGATCCTAATGTTAAATTTTTTTTTTTTATATAAAAAAAAAAAAAAAATTTTAAATTAACTATTGGTCGAAATTTTGACCAAGTCTAGAATAATTTCCACCAACGATTGGTCAAAATTTTGACCAATACATTAACAAAACGACGAGAATGCCATGCTTTCAACCAATACAATGGTCAAAATTTTAACCATTGGTTTGGTGGAAAGCATGGGATTCTCCTCAATTTTTTTAGTGCATTGGTCGAAATTTTGACCAATCGTTGGTGGAAGTGTTGGTCGAAATTTCGACCAATGCACTGAAAAAATGACAGCAATTTAAGCCTGGGCTATAGTGGAAATTTTGACCTTTTTTTGGTCAAAATTTTGACGAATTATAAATACGTCAAAAATTCGACAAAAAAAGACCGACGAAAGTTTTGGTCGTAAATTTGACCAATTACTATCGAAATTTTGACCAAGTTTCATCAAAATTTGAGGTCAAATTTACTAGTGCTGCTACGAATAACATGGAATATATAGACAAATATCTGCTCCTAGGACACCACAATAGAATGTAATAGAAGAGAGAAGAGACAAAACAATATTAGATCTTGCTATAACTATGTTGTTGGAAGGAAATGTATCACATGTTCATTGGAGAGAAGTTGTTGGTACTACTATGTATACTTTAAGAAGAATTAAGATCAGAGAAGGTAAAAGTAAGACTCCTTATGAATTATGGTTTAATCACACTCCTACTGTGAAATATTTTAGAATATTTCTAGTAGTAAATGCTATATGAAAAGAGGTGATGAGATAGGAAATTTTGATGCTAGAAGTGATGAAGGGATCTTCCTTGGTTATTCTCCTAAAAGAAAAGCCTATAAATTTTTCAATCTGAGATTGAGGAAGATGATTGAAAGTGATAATGTGAGGATTGATGAAAAGTTCCAGATTCAAGAGAGAATGTATGACTCTAATTAGACTACAAAGATCAAGGAGGTTACTACAGATCAAGAAGAACCTTTTGAGATTGACTGTGAGATCAAGGTATGTCAAGATGACTCAAATGATCCTACTGAAATTCCCAAGAATTTGAGGTATGTTAAGAAAAACCATCCTAAAGATCAAATTATTGGAGATGCTAATAGAGGAATGATGACAAGATCTAAATTAATAGACAAAATTTGTTTTCTTTCTCAAGTTGAACCGAAATATACTAATGAGGCATGTAGAGATGAATATTGGACTAAAGCTATGCAGGAAGAATTAGAATAGATAAAGAAGAACAACACTTGGGAATTGGTTCCAAGGCCTAAAAACAAGATTTTTATAGGAACTAAATGGGTTTTTAGAAACAAAATGGATGACGAAGGAATAGTAGTAAGCAATAAAGAAAGATTTGTTTCTAAAGGTTACTCGCAAAAAGAAGGCATACACTTTGAAGAAACATTCTCTCTTGTTGCTAGGTTGGAATCAGTAAGATTTTTTCTTTCTTATGCTACACATAAAGATTTTAAGGTATATTAGATGGATGTGAAATCTACATTTTTGAATGGAGATCTAGAGGAAGAGGTATACATTGGGCAACCTACATGGTTTTTAAGTTGAGGAAAGATTTGTATGGAATTACACAAGCACCAAGAACATGGTATGCAAGGCAGGACAGGTATCTACTTCATCTTGGATTCAGAAAATGTAATGTAGGCAACAATTTATACTTAAGAACTAGTGAAGATGGAATTCTAATCATATACATTTTTGTTGATGATATCATTTTTGGATGAAATCATGTAATGATTAAAATATTATCTTAAGATATGGAAAATGAATTTGAAATGTCAATGATTGGCGAGATGAAATTTTTCCTTTGATTGAAAATTAATCAGAATAAGAGTGGTATTTTTATTTCTTAGAACAAGTATCTTAAAGAAATGTTGAATGTATTTGGAATGGAAGATTGTAAACCTATTGGGACACCCATGGTGACTCGTTAAAAACTTATTAATAATGATGAAACTCAAAGTGTTTTTATAGAAAAAGTATAGATCAATGATTGGAGGTCTAGAATATCTAACGCACACCAGACCAGATATTTCTAATGTAGTTGGAATTGTGGAAAGATATCAAGAAGATCCTAAAGAGACAAACCTTGCTGCTATAAAAAGAATTTTTAGATACTTGAAAGGAACCATAGAGTATGGGTTATGGTATGTAAAATCAGAACATTTTATCTTACATGCATATACTAATGCTGATTGGGTAGGTAGTGTGGTTGACAAAAAGAGTACAAGTGGAGGATCATTTTTCCTTGGAAAAATTTTGGTTTCATGCTTAAGTAAGAAGCAAGATTGTATAGCTCAGTCTACTACTGAATCTGAGTATGTTGTTGCTTCTATAAATTGTGCACAAATTGTTTGGATGAAATAAATGTTGAAGGACATTGGAATAATTTTTGAAGAGCTAGTGGTTATCCATTGTGATAACACTAGCATAGTGAACATGTTATAGAATCCAGTAATCCATTCAAAGACTAAACATATTTCGATTAAGTATTATTTCTTGAGAGACAAGGTAGTAGAGAAGGAGATCATATTGGAGTATATCAACACAAAGGAACATATAGCACATATATTTACAAAACCTTTGCCAAAGGATTCCTTTGACTATCTCAGAGGTATGATTGGGGTGCGAGCCCCTCCTTTCAAGAACTAAATTGATGCACAAATGCATTAGTCTAGTGGATTTAAGAGCTATATCATTTTTTGGACTTGATGTATGGATCTACTCCTCTTGGGGATTGTTCGCAGGAACATTATAGAACAATTTTTGGGTGATTGTGCACCTGATTATTGCAGGAATGAAGATTTGAAAAAGCTACACCTTACAGAAGAATGAAGAAGAGTTATGTAACCATTTTCCATTTTTTTCAAAGGGGGAGAGATTCTATGAGAAAATCCCTACTGTTTAGGGAGAGCTGTGTTGAGGATATTGTGAAGATTGTATTGAGAGAGTACATTTGGGTTGATGAATTTTCTCACATGTTGCCATCAATGCCAAAGGGAGAGATTGTTGGAATTGGTTCCTGATGAAGTTTTTGGACTTCATGTTTTGTCACTGATGTCAACCTATGTTTCTATGGAGGTAGAATAGACTGATTATTACTATTGCTTGATAAATGATAGAGGTGTATAGGTACTATACGATTGATTCAGAATGAGCGAAGATGGTGATGTGTATAGAGATGTGTTGTGATCTTATTCCTAAGGTTTCATGTCTTAAAAGTTCCTATTATATGAGTTAAAAATGTTTTAGTGAAGACTCGATACTAGACAATGAGAGTGAACTTTGATAGAGTTAGTCTCTATGTTTTGAGTATAACTTACGAACGATGTGGATTTAGGTTATGCAAGATTAAGGGATGGAAAAAGACATGTTAAGAAATTTTTTTTATGTTTTGCAAGTCGTATGAATTTTGGTGAAATCAGTTGTGGCGTGTTTTTTGGAGGAGACCTATTTGGGGTTGACTTCAGAGATGCAGTGTGTATTATGGATTGCGAGCATGGATTATGGATCTTAGATTATATTTGATGAATTATAATTAATGTTTACTTGTTATAGGTACCATGTATATCTTAGCAAGGGGTTTACTAATTATTTGTATATTGGGAAGCCTAATTGGATGACCTAATCAATTATTATAATAGGGTACACATGAGAGATCTTTTCTTTTGAAAACATTATGCAAGAGATGACTGTAATTGAAGGTAGAGACAACACAGTGTGGAAGCTCTGAGTTTGTTTGTCTACTGGATGTAGAGTAGATATTTTGATTATGTTAGTTCATTGGAACTGACCAAGAAAAGACATTTTCTATCAGATAGTTCATTAGATTGTATATTTTTCCTATATACACTTCTATTTCAGACTGTAAGTCCTGAGGGTGGCTTTAACATTCTTTAGGAAATGTGCTTGGGCAATGAGCCCATTTTTAGTCTTGAATCCTAATAGGGACTATGTACTGTAATGCATCAATAAGCTCCTAACAGGGCTAAATCTTTTAACAAGGATACTATACTCTTAGTACATTATTTGTGGGTGCTAATTCCCACCGGGGTTTTACATTCAACAAGGTTTCCTTGACAACAAAGGATTGTGTTATTGTGTTGGAGTCTACTATATTATCATTTGGATGAAAGTTTTGTTTACAAAGTTTAATGTTTAATAAATTTTCTCACAACTGATTCACCCCGCCTCTCAGTTGTGTTGGTTTACTTTTATTCCTAACAGAAAGGAGAGCATGTACCATAGAAGTTGTGGAGCAAGCCAAAGGTAGTTACAACTTGACAAATTAGACAATAAAATTTGATCAAGGAAAGCCTACAGGGATGTTTATCAAAATTCCTAAGAAATTTAATAAACAAGCCAACACAACAGAGTGGAAATGAAGATTTCCCAAAGTAACAGGTAGACCAATTTCAACCTCCAAAGTTAATAAAATATGTCTAGAAAAGAAAGTTTCTTGTAAGAAAGTTTCTAACTTTAATTCCTTTACGTATCAAGTGCTATCACATGTAAATATTTATATTCCTCTAATGGAAATTATTAAATTCCCTAATTATAGGAAAGATAGTTTAAAGATATTGTCTTCTATAGAAATTCCTATAGAAGATTCTAAGAAAAAAATAAATTGAAGAACAACCAATGATTTATTTTGGAACCCCTATCAATAAGAATCCATCGTAAGTTGATTCATGTTATTTAACATTATTAATCAATAAAAAGTTGGTCAAGAATTGTATGATTGATTGAGGGGCTGCAATAAACATTATGCCTATAGATGTTATGAAAGAACTTGGACTAGATGTAGACACACCCTATGGAAGGTGCTATGCAATGGATAAAAAATGAGTACCAGTGGTTGTAATAATGAATAATGTTGAGTTTAGGCTCCCTATATGTCCTGGTGTACCATACAAAAATGATATCATAGTGGCTGAGGTTACTGCAAATTATGGAGTTCTTTTATCCAGACAATAGTCTAATTTAGAGGAGGGCATGTGCAACTTGATCTATCATATGAAACAATTCTAGTGAATGGGAGGGAAGCCAGAGTTGACAGAGAGCCAAGATCATCTTACATCACTAAAAACATTAATTTTGACTCAGTAATTAATTATTGCCAATCACACATGGATAATTTCTTGGTAAGTATTACTAAACCAATTCTTAGAAAAACTGATCCAATTGAAATTCATGTGCAAGAAAATTCTCTGAGGTTAGGAAGGTAATGGAGCTAGAGTTTATTTTATTTCTCCATTTGCAAAGTTGTTTAAATATTCCTTTTTGTTGACATTTGAATCCACTAATAACATTGTCGAGTATGAACTACTTGTCTTGGGATTAAATGTTACAAATAAGAATGGAATTAAGGTACTTGCAGTATATGGTGATTCAGAGTTAATTGGTTCTCAAATAAGATTAAAATTTTCTACTATAAATCCACGGTTAAAGAAATATAGAAATTTGGGATGAGATCTTATTGAACTATTTGATGCATTCTCTATTGAATAAATAGATAGATCACAAATTGTTTTATCTGATCTGATGACTAACTTGGCCATTAGGAAAAATGATATCCATTTTAATGAGATTGTGCAGGTAGAGATGAAGAACAATCCATCCATACCAAAAAATGTTCAAAGCATACAAATTTTTGAGGATGATAAAAATCTATTGAGATTCCTTACTTGTGAAGAAAAATACGAGGGCCAGTATATTGATTGGAATGGTTATATAGAAAATAAAGATGACATAGACATGCTTTTTGGAAAGGAGGTATTTAAACTCAAGAAAAAAAATCCCAACGGGTCTTGTATAATTGGAAAGGATGTTTGATGAGAAAGAGAGTTTCCAAGAAATGAAGTTTGTTGCCATTTCTAATGAAGTAGAGAAGATGAATCTTGGAAATGAGCATAATCCTAAGGATGTCTTCATAGGAAAAATTCTCACTCCCAAAATCAAGTCTGATCTAATTACCTTGCTAAGGAAATATAGGAATGTTTTTGCATGGTCATATGATTACCTAAAAGCCTATAGAGATGACCTATTTCACCATGAGATACCATTGAAATATGATGCTAAACCATTTAGACAAAGGCAAAGACCGATCAACCCTACCCTTTCTCCTAAAATCAAATAGGAATTGGTCAAGCTAAGAAATTGTAGGATAATAAATCCCATTAGACATTAAACATGGGTATCTAACCTGGTTCCAGTGAGAAAGAAAAATGGAGACAAGGTTTTGTGTTGATTTTAGGAACTTGAATGTGTAATCTGTAGAGAATAGCTATGGTTTACCAAATATGGAGGCCTTGCTGCAGAAGGGCATTGGAAATGAGTTGTTATCCATGATGGATGGTTTTTCAAGGTATAATCAAGTGAAGGTAAAGGAACTAGAGAAGTATAAAATAGAACTTACTACTCCTTGGGGAACTTATGTATATGCAACAACGCCTTTTGGCCTTAGAAATGTTGGAGAAAATTTCTAGTGAGCCATGGATGTAGCATTCAAAGGTCTGATCAGTTTCATTATGTTACTATATCAAGTTGAGTTACCTGCATATTCAAAGAAGGAAGAAGATCATTGTAATCACTTGGAAAATATTTTCCAAAGGTCTTTGGAATATGGAATCTCCTTAAATCCTAAAAAATGTCACTTTGTTGTCACTGAAGATAAGTTACTCAGACACATATAGGTATCCAAAGGAGTGAGAATAAAATCTAAAAGGGTGGCATCCATCGATAATATTCAAATCCCTAAAACTCTTAAAATTATCCAATCCTGCTTTGGAAAAATTAATTTTGTGATAAGGTTTGTTTCTAGCTTTGCAAAGATTATCATGCCTATTGCAAAAATTCTTAAGAAGGGAGTTGAGATTACATGGAATAATGAAGCTCTTGAAGATTTTGTAAGTCTTAAGAAAGCTATTAAAGAAGCTCCAGTCCTTAAGTCTCTTGATTTCCCTAAGCCATTTTAGATTTTCTCACTTGCCTCAAACCATACTATAATAGAAGTAATGGTAAAGAAAAATAATGATGGGTATGAGTATCCTCTAGATTTTCTTAGAAAAATATGGCAAGCATCAGATTTGACTTATCATATAAATGAAAAATAGGCATATGCATTAGTAAACATAGTAAAGTCTTTTTGGCCATAATTGGTCAGAACAAGTGTGATAGCTTATGTACCAAAAGCTATAGTAAAAGATATATTTAGATACTCTAAAACTAATGGCATGAGATGCAGATGGATTAATCATATTTAGGAATTCAATATAGATATACAAATAACCAAATTGGTAAGGGGACAAGGCTTGGAAAAACTAATGGGAAAATTGAACTTGTAAGTGACTCAAGTGAACCAAGTGGATTTGGAGCATACAAAAGTAAGTATTGAACACTGCCCATGGTATAAGGACATTATTTACTATTTAAAGCACCTAAAATGCCTTGAAGGTATTAATGATAATCAAAAGAGATCCATAAAACTCCAAGCAACTAAGTATGTATTAATTCAAGGAGACTTATATCAGTATTTCATCCATGGTGTTTTACTTTTTTGTTTGGATACATATCAATTGAAAAAAATCCTTAAGGAATTCCATAAAGGTGTATGTGGGGGAAATTTTTAAGCCAAAAATACTACTCATAAAATCCTTAGGCCATCTATTTTTAAATATTGTCATATGTATGTCAAAAACTACATGATGAGTGTCAGGAGTTTTTCAGGGAAGTTGAAATACAATGGGACACTAGCCCTTAGACCTTTGCATATAGAAGATCCATTCCAAAGGTGCAGAATTGATTTCATAGGTGAGATAGTAGAAAAGTCTAGTGGGGGACATAAATGGATTATTATGGGCAAAAATTATTTTACAAAGTGGGTGGAGGCCATGCCAGTAAGGCAATCTACTAGCAAAGTGGTAATCAAATTTTTGATAGAGAATATTGTAACTAGATTTAGAGTACCTAAGAAAATTATAGAAGACAATGGAATGTGTTTTAGGTCAAGGGAATTATCAAATTTTTTTGAATCATATCAAATCAGATTGTCCTATTCTTTACCATATCATCCACAGGGGAATGGACAAGCTGAATCGAGAAACAAGAATATTTTAAAGATTATTAGAAGAATGCTTGACAATAACAAGAGAGCTTGGGATTCTAAGTTGAAATTGGTAGTGTGGGTTGACATAATGAAAATAAATAAATCAACAAGATATTATCCATATGAATTGGTATATGGGAAGACAACAAGGCTACCTCTTCACAATTTTTTGTTAGTTTATTAGTTTATCACTTATGAGAAATTAGAAAATTGAGATCCCATGAAAGATAGGATGAATGCACTAAATGAGTTAGATGAAATCAGAAGAAACACACAGGAGAAGAATATCAAGAAGCATAAGCAAATAAAGTTATTACATGATAAGAAATCCACAAATAGGAATTTTCAAGAAGGAGATGGATCTTGAAGTGGAATGCCAAGGACCAAGATAAATAAAATCCTAGCAACTTCAATGCTCTATGGGTGGGACCGTACATTATAGTGAATAAGGGAGGAGAAAATTCTTATTTTCTGCAGGATGTCGATGAACACACTCTGGATTTCCTAGTGCATAGCCAATACCTGAATAAATTTTTATTTTGAAAAGGTTACCAGGGAATATTTATTTCCTTTACATACTGTATATTATGTGTTTTTTATTCATTTTTTTGTTTTGTTTAAATGGTCTTCTTTCCAGATATAACTAGGATCTCACTATGTCCATGTATGAACATATGTCTTTAGAAAGACCCACTCTTAGTACTCAAATTTTCAAATTTTCTTCTGCCTCCCTTTTTATTATTTTTCTATCTCTTTATGAGTCATAATAAATGTTTTGTGAGCATGTTTGAAAATCATAAGGATAGTTACTGCTGAATTTTCCATGTGTAGGATGAAGAAAACAAAACAATAAGGAAGTGAGAATATTAGCATGACCTTGGCCGATGACATCCAGAGACAAAAAGGAAAGTAAAGAATCAGAATATGTTATAATAATAACCCCAACGATAACTCATACACCATCTGTTGGAAATGAGTTGAGTAACTTAGAGGGGAGGGGTGAATCAGTTACCACAAAAACAAATCCAAGTCCCTTAGATGTCTTAAACAAAATTTTGATTGTTACTCGACTAACAAAGATATTTTGCTGTTACTCGTTTAATAAAGAAATCTTAAGATATTAACTGTGATTATCCTTTAGTGATTAAATGCAGAAACATAAAGCATAAAGAAAATAACATGTACACAAATGACACCAAGATTTAACGTGGAAAACCAATTTGGGAAAACCACCAATTGCAACTAGTTACTATTTTTCACTCTTCTGAAGTGAGCCCTGTTAGGAGCCAACCCTGTTAAAGGTTTAAAAAAAATACTTCTAGGTGTGACCCTATTAGAGGATTTAATAACTTTGTAAGGATTGGCCTTGTTAGAGGTCTTCAAATACTTCAATGTAGAAATGTCACCTTGTGAGAGGATTAACAAAAGACTGTTAAGTCTACTTTGTAAGAGATTTAGATCACTGCTAGAATTATTAGAGAGTAACAATGGATTGACCTATATTGAGAAGCAACTATCTTTGCTGATTTAGATCTCTGCTCTGTCTTTAAACTGAATCCTTACCGATCAAATATTCTATTGCATCTCTATCTAGATGTTCTATCCTTAATCAGAATCCCATCTGATTTTGCCTTCACTTTTCATATATTAAACTCATACACTATATTTCCTCACACATATTCAATCCAAGCTTGACCTTGTATATATATGATATGCCTTGTCAAGTCGGCTTGAATAACCTTCCAAATAAACAATAAAACTTAAGTTTGTCGGCTGTATATAACCAATTAAACATAAAGTGCAAACTTTTATTAGTCGGCTGACACTAAATATCTAACTTGGTTAACACTGTAATCCTTCAATGCCCGACCGGTACTGTAATGGCGTAGTGAACTTGATTAGAACTAAAAATCACTTTGGTCTTCTTCAATGCTTGAGAGAGCTTGGCATATAGTGACTATTCTCAGTTTAGGTATAGGCATTTGTATAATCATCAATACATTTGTGTATACATCAATGACAATACAACATTGAATAATTGTCATCAACAATCTCCCTCTTTGGCATTGTTGGCAACACGACATGTCATAATAAAAAGGATTATAGAGAAAAAGAAGTATGGAATTAAATTTTATTAATGTCCTTAGCTTCATTCCGATTCTCATCAAGAAAGCTCCCTTTGTCTTCACAATTACTGAAATACAAAATTCTCCCTCTTACATGAATCTCTGTTTCTGATAAAATTTTTCCCTTTGTCATCAATAATATTCGCCTTTAATAATTTATTTGATATGAAATCAATAAACTCTCCCTCTTTGACAACCAATGCCAAAGACTCTATCCAATGAATTGTAATGTACCTGATTTACTGATTCATATGCAATAAGCTCTGACAATCTGCATCAACTTGTTAGATTTGTATTGTAGCTCAGTTGATGCATCACTAAACTGTGTTTTAGTGAGTTTAGTTAGGGGAATCACCCCTAGATTTCCTCTAAGATGCAAGAATGCATGCTTAGGTAAGGTTTTGGTGAATATGTCTATAATTTGTTCTTTTGTATTCACATATTCCAACCTTACTTCCTTGCCTTGAACCAATTCTCTCAAGAAATGATTCTTTATTACAATATGCTTAGTCTTTATATGCATCATAGGGTTCTTTGAAATGTTAATAGAACTAGTGTTGTCATAGTAGATAATAACTGGTTCTTTGATTTCCTCCTTCATACCTAACAACAATTGTTTGAACCATATGATATTTGAAAAAATTATTGCTGCAGCAACATTCTATACCTTTGTTGTAGACTAAGAAATGCAATTCCATTTCTTTCTAGTCCAGGAGACTAACATCTTTCCAAGAAATAATGCTCCACCACTGGTGTTGTTTCTGTCATCAACACTTCCTTCTTAATCAACATCAGTAAAAGTCTTCTAATCAAAGTTTCCTCCTTCTTATACCATAATCCATAATCTTCGGTACCCTTAAGATATCTTAGAATCCTTTTTATAGACATCAAATGATTCTCTCTAGGATTAGTTTAAAACCTTGCAACAATACCAAATTTTAATGCAATATCAGGGTTAGTGTAAACAACATATTGGCGTTTACCAATCATGGATCTGTAGCTAGTCTGATTTAACTCCTTTGAGTCATCATCCTTAGATAACTTATGTCCAGTAGACATAGGTGTCCCAACTGGTCTAGAATCTTCCATTCCAAATTTCTTCAGTACCTCTTTGATGTATTTAGACTGAGTAATGTAGATACCATCCTTCATCTGATGAACTTGTAAACCAACAAAAAATTTGATTTCTCCAAACATAGAAATTTCAAATTCCTTACTCATAGCTTCGGAGAATACTTTGCATAAATCATCATATCTAGTGAATAGTATATCATCAACAAATATACCTGCTAATAGTATCTTGTTTTGAGGTCCTTCTTTGATGTACAAGCTACTATTGTCATTAGTTATCTGAAATCCAATACTTATCAAGTAACCATGCAATCTTTTATACTAGGCTCTAGGAGCTTGCTTCAGTCCATACAAGGCTTTGTGCAATTTTCAAACCATATTCCTTTTGTTAGGATCCACAAAACCTTTAGGTTGCTCAATATAGACTTCCTCTTAAATAATTCCATTCAAGAATGTAGATTTTACATCCATTTGGTATACCTTGAATCCTTTATGTGCAGCATATGCCAAAAGAGTTTTGACCCCTTCAAGTCTTGCAATAGGAGAAAAAGTTTCTCCATAATCAATACCCTCTTCTTGAGCATATCCTTTACACACTAATCTTGCTTTGTTTATGGAAACTTCACCTTTTTCAATCATCTTATTTCTAAAAACCCACTTAATACCAATCACATATGTGTCTTTTGGTCTAGTTACAAGAGTCCATGTTTTTTTGTTTTCTATCTACTCAATCTCTTCATTCATTGCTTCTATCTAGCTATCATCATTCAACATATATATAATGGTTCTAGGTTCAATTTCACTAAGCAAACATGTACCTTTAAGTTTGTTCCTCATCAATATACTTTCTGTCTAATCTCCAACTATTTTCTCAGGTGCATGATGCCTTCTGACATATTTTGCAAGTATTGGTTCCTTCTGCTTTGATTTTGGGCTTATTCCACTAGGTTCACCATGCTTAAACATTTTTTTTATGTTCTTTTGTTACAATTTAACCTTTCCTTGGTGAATATTTATAATTAAAGGATAAACCAAGGTATCCTTATTTGTATTTGCCCTCTATTTCAAGTAGGAGGACATGTCACAATTTTGTAATTCCTTTAATAAGGAAATTAGATATTCCTCCTTAAGAGGAATTTCACATTTGGCACACACACTATGTGAATGTGGAATGCATAGAAGATGTGAGTTACATGCAAACTCCTCCACTCATCTCTATTTAAGAGATGCCTCTCACACACTTGTTGAATAATCTTCTTTTCTTTCTCACTTCTCCTCACATTCTCATCTTGCTCTCAATATTGTATTGAGCTCATTACTCTCATTCTTTAGGCCTTGTTCCATATTCATATTCTTCACAAGGGGTTTTTCTTGTTTTTCCCCTTTCAAATCCTTGTGTTCTTTTTTTTTTTATTATTGGAGCATTGTGGTGATCTTTTGGCTTCATACTTTGTAGAAATTCCTCTCTATATCTCTTTGTGAACTTGGTAATTTCCTTCATGCACTCACACTTGGATTCTTTCATTTTCTCAACTTCTTATTTATGATTCCTAACATGGTATCAAAGCAGGTTTAATCCTTGTTTGTTGAGTGTTGCATGTAGGGAAATTTGAAGGATATTTCAGTTGTGAAGGAGAAAGACTTTTTTTTTTATCTAACCATTCTATTGTAGGTTTTGCTTCATTGTTTCTTGCAAATCTAACATTTATTTTAAATATTTTTTAGTTCCAGATGGCTTGCCGCTAGATCTAAGGTTTTTCATCTTTTTTCAAGTTTTTCTAGTACTAATCTCACCTTGAGTCAGGCAACCGCAAGGGTTTTCAATCTTATTCTATATTAAACATTATTTAAGCTCTAGATTTATACTTTTAATCTGTACATCTAACATTTTTTTTATTGTAGGCCTATCATTATATCTCACTCAAATCTATTTCTTAATCTCTATTTTTAATATATCTTTGTATATTTATCAGAGTTCATCTGAGTTCTAACTTATTTCTACTGTAGGTTTATACTAAATCTATAGAATCTTATTGTGTCCCCTCAATCTTTATTTTATCTCTGTATTATCTCAATAAATCTTTGTTTATCTCTGATATTGTTTTTTGTTATATATATATATTTTTACTTTTATATAATATTATTTAACATTATTCTTCACAGCTTCCTTGCTTTCTTGCTGCCTCACACAGCAACATTACTTACTTTGCATAAATTTACTCTTTTTCTTTGCAGTTTTTCCTCTCATTTTTCTGTTTTCTTTCCTTCATTTGGCTGTTGTCTCATGCAACATTCTCCTTGCTTGTGTAGCAGCCTTGCTGCTAATATTGCGCCACTTTCCTTCCAAATTCTTAGCGCTGCTTTACATTTCATATACCTTGCGGAGCCTTTAAACCTCTATTAGCGCAACATTACTCTTGGTTTATCTCCTTGTGTATCTCTTGAACCAACTCTCTCCTTGCACAGCCTGTTTACTCTTTCCCCTCATTATTTTTAACACAACTCTCAGTTATATTATATTGCAGATGATTTTAAACTTAATAAGTCTTTTACTTATTCTATTTTAGATTCTGTCTTTTCATTACTCTGTTTTGGGAACTTTCACTCATTGCACATTGTTAATCATCACATTTGAAAGGATACAATTGTCTGGTCCCTTGCACAGCAGCTTCTCGCAACTTATTTCATTTATAATGAAACTTTAAACATTTCATTATTTAATCTTGTAAACTTCTAATGCTGCTATTTGGTAAGGATATTAAGATATAAAGTTTTGTTATTAAAAATCCCTTGTTATTATCACATCAGCCTTGTTATTAAAACTTCTAAAGAAGCTACCTTTAAAACTCATTATCATTTCATACTTTGTTTTTAAATATTCTCTATTATGCGACTCCTTTAAAATATATTAGATTAACTTTTAATAGCATTTCTCTCTGCTTATTCACATCGTTGCATTATATTGCGCATACTTATATCTTCTATTTCTGAGTTTTCTAAAAAAAAAAACTTTTACCTTTCGCAGTCTTGGCAATATTCTTGGGTAAGATTGATATTGAAGTTGAATAAGCATTTAAACTTTTATCATTATTTATTTCAATCAAACCGTTTCTTTGTAGGAATATATTCCTTTTCTCTAACGTTTCTCTGCAGGCATATATTCTTTCTCATTTATTTTGCAGGATAATTATTTAATTCTCTTTATTTATCATTTTCATTCTTTCTAGTTTGAACGATTCCTTATTAACTTTGGCTCATTTAATCTATTTACTTTATTAGTTAATTATTAAGGATTCATTTATTCAATATTATTTATCAAGTTTGGCATCTAATATACTTTATCTTCTTTTAAAATTCTTCATCTAATTCATTATCAGTAATCATTTATATTTATTCATAAACCTTCATTTCATTTCAAATCTGTCATTTAATTTAATCTGGTCAAATATATTTTTAATAAAAAAGTTTTATTGCTCAAACATTTTATCTATTCAATATTATTTTATTTCGTTTCATTCCTAAGTTCTTTGGAACAATTCTTACTTATTTCCATTGTTATTTCATTATTTACCGATAATTAAAATTTGTTCCTAAATTTAAATTAAAAATTTAATTTTTTTTTAATATCATTATTTAACCATTCTATTATAAGTTTCATTAAAGTTAAATTTATATTTCTTGATCTTGATTAATATCTTTTTATTTTAATCCACTTTGTTTAAAATAATATGATCATTTTATCATGTCTACTCTATTTTCGGAAATTAAACTCAATAGCTCTAATTATCATCAATGGAAAACTCATGTTTAATTTCTATTTTGTTTTAAACATCTACTCGAAGTTGCTATAGATGCTTCCATTGAACTAGCTACCTCTTCTTCATAAGAAAAAAAAGATATATGGAAAATGAAAAATGAAGAAGCTCTTGGTTTGATTGGTCTCTCAATAGTTCCTGACCTTTATGTCTTAATTGGAAATTGTACCAAAGCCCATGAATCATGGGCTATTCTGCAACAGACGTATGACTGCTTATCTGAATCTTGTAAGATTCAGCTCCAAGACAACTTGGAGGACTTAAGGTATAATAATTTTTAAAATATGGATGAATTCTTACTCAAATTTGATGCAATTAAAACTCAACTAAGTGGTGTTAATGCTAGTTTAAGTAACATTAGATTAATTACTATTATCTTAAAGAAATGTCTTCTTAAGGAATTTCAGCAATTCATTACTAATATTCATTCTCATCTTGCTATTCCTACTTTAGCTCCTCATTTAACTTATGCTATCTTTCAAAAATTGTTATGTCAAGAGGAGGCTAAATTATTATAATTTGGTACTATTAAGTCTTTTGAACATGCTTTTGTATCTAAAGCTAAAAAAAAAACTAATAAATCACACACTCATAATAATAATACCTCTTATAATTATTCTCATAATAACAATCATAATAATCATAACTCAAATCATCAAAGACCCCATTGCACCTATTGTGGGAAAGATGGTCATGTTACTAATAACTGCTTTAAAAATAAAAAGGATAATAGACATGTGATTCAAATCACCAACCTTCTAATTTTAAGGAAGATAATGGTAATTCATCATGTCATGTATTTACAATTCTTCATAATGTTACTAGCCCTTTTTAGAGATTTGGTGCTTTTTTCAGGGGGTATTTCTTCTTTTAGTATTGTAATTTGTTACCTTATGTCCTTCATGTTGATAATATTTTAATTTGTTCAAGTAATCATTCTACTTTTCCTTCCAATGATTTAATTCATTATTTAACATTAATTGCTCTCATATTTTATATGATTTATTGTTGTATCTTTTACGAGTTCCTTTTGTTCTATTGTTCCATTTTTAAGTTGCACTGGGTTTCACTTTCTTAGTTGATATTTATCTACTTGTTCCATTTGTATGTTGCACTGAGTTGCAGTTACTGATTTGATGTTTATCAACTTGTTCCATTTGTAAGTTGCACTAGGTTGCACTTACTTAGTTGATGTTTATCAACTTGTTCCATTTGTAAGTTGCACTGGGTTGCACTTACTCAGTTGATGTTTATCAACTTGTTCCATTTGTAAGATGCAATGGATGCACTTACTCAGTTGACGTTTATCAAATTTTTCCATTTGTAAGATGCAATGGATGCACTTACTCAGTTGATGTTTATCAACTTGTTCCATTTGTAAGATGCAATGGATGCACTTACTCAGTTGATGTTTATCAACTTGTTCTATTTGTAAGATGCAATGGATGCATGTACTTCAGTCGATGTTGATCAACTTGTTCCATTTGTAAGATGCATTGGATGCACTTACTTTAGTTTATGTTTATCAACTTGTTCCATTTGTAAGTTGCACTAGGATGCACTTACTTCAGTTGATATTTATCAACTTATTTGATTGATTGTTTTTTTGTGAAGTTGTTGTTCTTGAAATCCTTCTTGAAGTTTGTTGGATTTCTCATATGATTTGGTGGGTATATGGTATATGGTTGTCTCTCTCATAATCCTTAGTTCAATTTAGTTATCGTATGTCAATCTTAATGTTGGTTTAAAGTTTTTTCTCCTTAATGGTTCATTGCTTATGGTTCATAAGTGTAGTCATGATTGACTACTCAATCCAAATGTTTATTGGTGCTTGAGTAATAGGTTCTACTTGGATTATGGTTTCCTCTCTCAGTCCTCTTTTCAACCTTACTAATGTGGTGAGTTTTCATTCTTCATTTCTTAGATTGTGAGTCATGCAAGTTATGGATTAGCTACCCATTCAGTTGCAATAACTCATTAATGGACTGCCTATATCCATGTGGTTAATGTAATGATGATGCAAGCCTCATTTCTTCATTAGTATATTTATTTTTAAATAAGAGGATGATTTTTTTTATGGTACCTTGACCATTTCTTGTATCTTAATTTCATGTTTAGCTCCTTTATTTGATGAAATCGCATGCATTTCTTTAAATATTTTTTTTGATATTACAGTTTCAAAGCTACACTAACTTGAATATTAAATGACATTCTTCTTGTGGATAGGTTCCTTGGTTTGTGTTTCTATGTTTCTTTGTTTTAGGTGAATCCTCAAGGCCCACTTATGGAATCACTTCCTCTTCACATGTCCTATAACTTCAAGAAGATTACATCAAGACTTGGATCAAGACAATCAAATCTCTTCCCTATTATGAAGACCAAGTTGCAGATTTTGTAAAGAGACATTTCACTCTCATTGTAAAAATTTGGGTTTAATTCCCTTGATGTAAATCCCCCAAGTAAAGATTAAAGTGGAGTGTTAGAATTTAATCTTTCCTTGGTGAATTTATTTGTAATTAAAGGATAAACCAAGGTATCCTTATTTGTATTTGTCCTCTAGTCCAAGTAGGAGGACATGTCACAATTTTGTAATTCCTTTAGTAAGGAAATTAGATATTCCTCCTTAAGAGGAATCTCACATTTGGAACACACACAATGTAAATGTGGCATGCATAGAAGATGGGATTTACATGGAAAATCCTCTACTCATCTCTATTTAAGAGATTCCTCTCACACACTTGTTGAATAATCTTCTCTTCTTTCTCACATCTCCTCACATTCTCATCTTTCTCTCAATATTGTATTGAGCTCAATGCCCTCATTCTTTAGGCTTTGTGCCATATTCATATTCCTCACAAGGGGTTTTTCTTGTTTTTCCCATTTCAAATCTTTGTGTTCTTGTCTTGATTCTTGGAGCATTTTGGTGATCTTTTGGCTTGATACTTTGTAGAAATTTCTCTCTATCTCTCTTGGTGATCTTGGTAATTTCCTTCATGCACTCACACTTAGATTCTTTCATTTTCTCAACTTCTTATTTATGATTCCTAACATCTTCCAACTGATACTTGGGTTCCACTATCTGAGACTCGGGTGCCTCTATCTGAGACTCGGGTGCCTCTGTCTGCGACTTAGTTCCCTCTATCTGAGACTCGGTTTCTTCAGTTTGAGACTCGGTTCCCTTTATTTGTAACTCAGTTTGAACAGTTAGAAGCTTGGGTTGCACTGGTTGCAACACAGTTTGTGCTGATGAATTTAGTTTTTGACATGGTTTCTATCCAATCACCATTTCATGTCTCTTAGGTATACTATCAGGTTCATAATACATAAAGTTCCTGTAGTCCTCAGGCTCTTTATTGCTATGTTCTTCACTTCTCTATGAAAACTCATCAATATTTACATGTACACTTTCTATGACTTTATGAGTAGCAAGATTCAAACATTTATATGCTTTTATTTTATAGGAGTACCCTAGGAATAAACCTTCATCACCTTTTACATCAAATTTTCCTTTTCTTTCTTCCTTCAAGATGTAACATTTACTTTTAAATACTTTGAAATAATGAACATTGGGTTTATAGCCATACCATAATTGAAAAGGTGTTTGCTGAGTACCTTTCTTTAGTTGAACTCTGTTCAGGGTGTGTACTGCGGTGTTGATGGCTTCCTTCTAGTATTTGGTTGCAACATTCTTTTCAATCATCAAGGTTCTTGCACAATCCATAATGGATATATTCCTTCTTTCTGCTATCCCATTTTGCTGTGGTGTACCAGAGGTAGATACTTGTCTCTTGATTCCTCTTTCATTGCATAATTCATTGAACTCATTAGAAATGAATTCACCTCCTCTATCGAATCTTAGGAATTTAAGTTTCTTTCTTATTTCCTTCTCAACTCTGGCAAGGTAGCACTGGAATTTCTAAAAAGCTTATGATTTTTCTTTGAGAAACATAACAGTAATAATTCTGGAATGGTCATCAAAAAATAGAATGAAATAATTCTCTCATGTGTAACTTGTTGTTCCAATTGGTCCACACAAATTAGTATGCATTAACTCCAAGACTTCTTCAGTACTGTAATTCTTTCTCTTGAAACTAGTTTTTCCCATCTCCCCAATTTGACATTGTTTCCATATTCCCAATTCAGGTTTCTTCAAAATAGGAATACTTCTTAATCTTTTGTTCTTTCTTATGTTGATTAGGTTATCAAAATTCATATGAAAATATTTTATGCCACAACCAACTTTCTTCTAATTGTACATTAAAACATTAACTTTCAGTGAGATCAAGATAGAATAGATAACCTTTTATTTGCTTGCCAATTCCAACTAGGTTTCCTTTACCATCTAGGAGCTTGACCTTGCCATTCATGAATTATACCTTGAAACCAATGTTATTCAGTTGTACCACACTTATTAGATTACACCTTAGTCCTTCATCCCAATAAGCATTATCATATTTGATTCCTTTAGTTAGAGCAATAAAACCTTTACCTTTCACATAGCATGGTTCATCATTCCAAAAGTTGACACTCCCACCATCACTATATTTTGTATTGTCTTCTGCTTATTTTATTTTCATCTGATCAAACTAACCTCTGAGAATTTCTGCTTTGGCTCTCTTTAAATTTTCATCTACACCATAGATATCATGCAGTTTCTTCCATATATCATAGGGAATAGGGTAGTCCTTGACTTCATCAAATTATGAATAGCTGAGTGAAGAAGATATATCAATCATCATTATGTTATGATTCTTCATTTCCACCATCTGATCCATAGATATAGGTCTCAGTGGTTCCACATAATTGTGATCCCAAAATTGCAAACCCGTATCTTTAATAGTAGATAGATGTAGCCTCATCAAATCTTACCATGCAATGAAGTTGTTTTTGTTAAGCATGGGGATCTCCCTTCTGTAAGACATCTCTAATCTTTAGCTTAGGCCTTGAAACCTTCCCTAAAAGCACCAAATGCTTTGATACCAATTTTTGGAAATGAGTTGAGTAAATGAGAGGGGAGGGGTGAATCAGTTACGAAAAAAACAAATCCAAGTCCCTTAGATTTATTAAACAAAATTTTCATTGTTACTCGGTTAAAAAAGATATTCTGTTGTTACTCAGTTAACAAAGCAATGTTAAGATATTAACTGTGATTATCCTTTAGTGATTAAATGTAGAAAGATAAAGAATAAATAAAATAACATGTAAACAGATCACACCAATATTTAATGTAGAAACCCGATTTGGGAAAACCACCAATTACAACTAGTTACTATTTTCACTCTTCTGAAGTGAGCCATGTTAGGAGCCAACCTTATTAAAGGTTACAAAAAAACACTGCTAGGTGTGATCCTGTTAGAGGACTTAATCACCCTGTAAGGAGTGGCCTTGTTAGAGTTCTTCAAACATTTGAATGGAGAAATGTCACCTTGTGAGAGTATTTACAAAAGACTGTTAAGTCTACTCTGTAAAGAGATTTATATCACTACTACAATTTTTACAGAGTAAAAATGGATTGACCTATTTTGAGAAGAAATTGTCTTTGCTGATTCAGATCTCTGCTCTGGCTTTAAACTGGATGCTTACTGATCAAATATTCTATTGTAGCTCTGTCTGGATGTTCTGTCCTTAATCAGAATCCCATCCGATTTCACCTTCACTTTTCATATCTTAAACTCATACATTGTATTTATTTACACATATTCAATCCAAGCTTGACCTTGTATATATATGATAAGCCTTGTCAAGTCGGCTTGAATAACCTCCCAAATAAAAATAAAACTTAATTTTGTGGAATGAATATAACTAATTAAACATAAAGTGTAAACTGTTGTTAGTCGGCTGACACTAAATATCTAACTCTGTTAACACTATAATCCTTCAAAGCTTGTCCATTATTGTAATGCCTGAGTGAACTCAGTTAGAACTGAAAATCATTTTGGTCTTCTTAAATTCTCGAGAGAGCTTGACATATACTCACCGTGCTTAGTTTAGGTATAGACATTTGTGTAATCATCACTACATTTGTGTATACATCAATGATAATACACAATTGAATAATTGTCATCAACACCATCATCATATAGCATTTTTGATATTCCCTGATGCCCGATGGATTTAGTAGGGAGACTTATGCCGATATGAGTGGACGATCGGAAGGACATACACCAATGAACCCCTTTAGCAAAGTGAACAATAGCGACACAACAAATTTTTTTTTTATGACCCTTGATGAAAGTCTCATCGACGTAGTGATAAAGTGGGGTATGTGCGTTTATGCTTCCCCTACCCCAGATGAAGCCATCGATGAATTATATGTTAATATGAATTCAAAGGACTAAATCTATTTTGGGAAAGGTTACACCGATGAACCTCTTTAGCGTAAGAAAATCTAGTGGGGTATGCAATTTGGAGTTTCCCAAACCCTCGATGAATATAATAGGGAAACATATGCTGATTAGGGGAACTAATAGCACCGAAGGATGTGTAAATGAGTATACTAACCCCCGATGACTTGATTGTGATTTACTATATCAATCATTCAGAATAGTCAAATGCAATGGTTGTATAAAATAATAATTTCTTTTCTATTATATTAAATTTTTGTTCTATTTTTTCTCTAATTATTTTTATCTTAAACATAAGAATGGTTACTTTTGGAATTTTATGTGTTCAGGAATCCATTTCACGGGAAAGGATTTGCACCAGCAGTATCCAAAGATTTGCCTAGGATGATGGTTTATAAAGGGGACTCTTGCAGCGACAGAGGCTCTAAAGGATTCATAGATCAAAAGGATATAGACGCTGTCAATTGAATCAATTACAAACTTGCAGGGGATAATCATATGTATCCTCCCGAGTAGAAATTATAAAGAGTAGCTTAAAGAATAATAAAGAAACATTATAAAATGTTTAGAAGGATTACTATTAGAACAAATTTTGTTTCAGTTATTGACTTAGGATTAGGTTTTATTTATGAAGAGGCACATTGGTCTAAATCTTTTTTGCATCCCTTGGACTTCATATGAATAGGGATACCTAGACCATGTGAGGAGGAGGATTATGGTAAAAAAAAAGATTTCCATAGATTAGAAATGTAGCAACAATTGCAAAATTTAACTATGATGTACTATCTGTTAGAATAACTTAGAGGGAGGGGACGTGAATCAGTGGCCTAAAAAACATTCCAATAAATCAGCCATAAAACTTTATATCTTAAATATAAAACTCAAGTTATCTTTAGTCCCACAAGATGTATGCCTTGAAATAATCTTAACAAATAAATACTGCTCGGAGTTCAATGTTAAACCTTATTCTTACTGTTTACCGATTAGCAGTCTTTCATTTACCGAAATAAAATAAATTACTTAGTGTATAACGATCAATCTAGATTTAGTTATGTGTAATGAAAAATACTAAATTAATGACTCATAAACACATTGTCACATGGATTTTTAATGCAAAAACCCTATTAAGGGAAAAACCACTTGGGACCGGTAACCCAAAATTTCCACTTTTCTGAAGTGATCTCAGTGAAGAGCCAACCCTGTTAAAGGTTACAAGAACACTATTAGGTGTGCCCTTGTTAGAGGATTTAAATAGAATAGTTTGTCACTTGATATCTAGCATCATTATGCTACCTTTATGACAAAACCCAGTGTAGTTTCTCAATTGGTATCTAGCATCTCTATGCTATCTTCATGACCAAAAATTTTGATACTCCTTAGGATGTCTATCAATATGTAAAATATTGTTAAGTCCTTCTTGGTTAAGAGACTTTCTGATCCAACAGTTAAATTGAAATAGTAAATGATTTGTTCACACATACAACTATACTTTGCAGATTTTCAAATCTATTGTAAGCTCATAATACCTTTATGATCAATGTCTCCCTTAAATACCTTTGATCCACTTCTTTCTAGTTGGTGATGTTGTTCCTTTGTTGCTTAATGTCCGCGTCATTAGCTTTGTTCTTCATCTTGATTGATCAGGTTTGATTGAAGTCTTTCTTCATCAGTTTCTCCTCAGCATCCTCCTCTCTATTCACTCCCATAATTCATAATGAATTAGCTTGTCTCTTTATAGACATGATTTCACCATTTCTCAGTTATTGACTTTCTTGTTCTTTGTGTGATCTGCAATTCTAGCCAATCTTTCTTTAAAACTATACTTCAATTTTATCTCGTAAATTTCTTTTTGACAACTGGAATAAAACAAATTTAAAACTCTTACTTATCTCTGGCTTCTAACTTGTCGATGAAGACAATATTAACAACCAGTTAACTCCTTATTTATCTCATTCCAGCTAAGTATTTTGTCATTTCTAAACTTCAGTTCTTTTTGGTGGTTTAACTCTTTGTTATCTTGGTCAACACTTCAGTTCTCCTGGGGCATCTCCGTCAGGGTTGTCTGTCCGTCAGGTAACACTATTATTCTATCCATTGGTAATTCTTTTGATTCTTCTCATCGATAATGCTTGTGATTTTGGTCATTAGTAATGCTTCTCGGGTTTCTTTCTCAGGCATCACTATGACTTTTCTCTTGGGGTTCTCTATCCATTGGTGTGCACAGTCCATCTATGTCTATTGTCACTTTGTGAATACTAAACTTTTATGCATTACTAATAGCATAAATTTTATCTCTTTGGTTGTCTGATATCTTTGACACTTTGTATATAGCCAATCAGATTATATCAAGTTGACATCAATGAAATTACAGTCCATTAATTGATTTAATGTCTTGCATTATGTTTCTGCATTTCAGTGATCATCAACTTAATATCTTCAAACATCTAATCAGTTGTGATTCATCAATCTCTCCCTTTGGCATTGATGGCAACACACTATAGTATCACACTATATTATTACTAATACAATATAAAATATATCATTTGTAGTTCACCAATCTACCAATCTTATTATTCTATAACCAATACAAATGTCTGGCTCTTGGTAAGCTCATAGCGCTTAGATTTGTTTCTTGCAGAGTGCTTTCTTCAATATTCAATCCCTTTACTTGATAGATGTATCAAATTTTGATTCTAATCTTTGTTCTCCCTTGATTGTTCCTCTCCTTGATCATCTCTTTTTCTTTTGACAACAATCTCTTCCTTTGTATGTATTCTATCCCTCATGGTGGACTTTTTCAATTGCAACCCTCTACCATCTGGATATTCTCTCCCTTGGGATATTCTCTCCCTTCAAATCTCTCTCCCTTTTGATATGATGGATATTTCATATGCAATCTCTTGGATATTATCTTTCCCTTTGACAACAATGATAAATTTATTCCTCTTTTCTCTTTATTTAATATATTCCTTGAATTTACCTTCCATCAGCAACATAGCTGAGTATTAGCCAAATTTATCTCTGGTGTTCAGTGTAGATAAATACCTTGCTTTGTAAAAATGTATATTTTCCACCCATTTATTTACTTGCATCAACATGAATGATCTTATGATTTTTTGTGTAGGCTGATGTAATCTCTGTATGTGCTAAAATCCTACCTATTGGGAGCATGCTCAAACATGCAAATGTTAGAGATATAAATCATTTAACTACAATAAACATGTCTAAAAACATACTAAAACAATAATGGATTCCATCACAACTTCCGATGAGCCAAACAAGGGTACCCTATGCTTTGTTGATTTGCTCTTAGAGAATTGTGGGTGTGCTCTCCCAATACAATATGATAATCCCATTATGATTTGATGAATGGAAACTAGAATGCAATCTAATGATGGATGAAGAGCTCGAGAACAAGTATGAAGAACTTGTCTCAAGCCATTCACCAAATGATTGAAATAAAAATGTAAACTATACTAAGATGTTATGCAAGATCAAATAAAAAATAGAAACTAGATTCATTCACCATTATGCCTAAGATAAAATTTCTAGATTATCTAAAGAATGAACATGAAAAACACTCTAAAATTCTAGCACTAAACTTGAATGATAACAATGCATAAAAGGGAGATGATTTGCTCTTGACAATGACCTCTATTTATAGATTTTTTTGGAGGAGAGAGAGGGCTTGGATGAGGTGGAGCTCATGTGGCATCCACATAGGTGCCACATAAGGGACACATAAGCCATGCAAGAGGCCCACTTTGCTCACACATGTGTGAGCAACTTTGGATGTGATGGGTCAAAGTGTACTTAAAGTACACATGTGGAGGATCTTGTAAGAGGTGTAAGAGGGTGTAAGAGTTTTAGTCCAATGAAACACTTTTAGAAAGTGTAAGAAGGTGTTTTCATGGGTTTAAGAAACCTTGTTGACACCAAATAAGTATTATTTGGAAAAGACAATTTTTGGAAATTTGCTCACACATGTGTGAACAAATAATTAGGACTAATTGGTGTACGAATCAAGAAATTAGGTTAATTAACCTTAGTTAATTAATAGATAGGTCTATTTGGTGAGAGTGATGTGAGGTAGGGTAGGATCTAGGTTCAAATTAGACTAATCTAAATTTAAAATTTAGATTAATTTGGTTTAGTAGAATTTAAGTCATGTGGAGGAATAAATAAATTAAAAATTTATTTAAAGGGAATCAATGAGGGATAATATATTAAATAAGATTTTATACATTAAAAGGGCGTGGTATTTAAATTAAATTCAATAACTAAGGAAAGTGAATCATATTTAATTAAATAGATAGAAGAATATAACAAATATAATTAATTAAAATTAACTATAATGTTATGGGAATATTAATTAAATTAATATAAGGATGATTTTGGACGTCTACATTTTGCCCCTCTTTGATGCGTCGTCGAAAGTGACGCTGCGTCAAAGAAAAGAAAATAAGATGCCTCAAAGAGGTCAAAAAATCTACGGTAGCGAGAGCAGAGGAGTGTGCTCCCTCGAGAAAATAATAAGAAAAAATACAATTTTTTAATAAATTTTTCTTGAAAAGGTAGGAAAACTGGGAAAGTGGACCAATTGCATGGCATGTCCAAGGAAAATGGAGGAAAAATGGGGACCAAAACAGGAAAAATGGGATACTCACGAAAGAAATGGGTCCCAAGGGCCTATAAATAGTCCACCGGGGCCCATGGACAAGTCATTTTCACTCACAAAGAGCAAAAAGAGAGAAGAAGCAGAGAGCAATGCCAGCACAATGAGAGCGAGCATAGCTTGGGGAGTGCATCTATGTACACCGGTGACCTGTGGATGTGGGACCACCGCTGAGTAGTCAAGCACCACCTTAGTTGTTTATACATTTAATGTGTGGGTAGGTTATAAGGGTGCAATAAATGCTCCAAAACTGGTACGCAGCGCAGACGGCGGTCGCTTGACTACCGTCTGCATAGACAATGATCGACAGATGACCATCCTCGCAGATGGTCGATAGGAGATTGATGTCTACGTAGAAAAAGATTGACCAATTTCTATTTGCGAGGGCAGGGGGAGGACAAAAGGTGCAGTGGAGACGACGATGTATGAACACCGTCGTCTGCGCAGCAAAAGGGGCGGAAGACTAAATCGTCGTCTCTGCAAATCGACATTTGCGGAGATCTGTCGGCTCTGCAGACTGACGACTGTAAAAGTCTGCCATCTACATGGATTGACTCAAAAATGAGAGAGAAGAGAGGAAGAAGAGAAAAGATAAGGGTCCAGGAGCATTTTTCGATGCCCCGAACAGGCTTGGGACATTTTGTGATGCCCAAAAATGCTATCTGATTGCTGACATTTGATTGCTGATTGCAGGAGGAGACCATTATGTTCTAGGCTAGGGAGTGCTATCTAGTAAACAAAGCTAGAACAAAGCTCAGTATTTGATTTGGTAAGCTCAGTCGTATGGGAATCATTATTGTAGAAGCAAAAAGATGGTCAAAGAACTACCTACACAAATATGGGTAGTGACGCTTATTATGAAAGGTGATGCAAGCTGTATAGACAAATGGTGGAAACTGATGGTGGATCTGACTACGCATGGTGCCTGAAATAGGTTTTCACCATGGTACTTATCCATTGCGCCACCAAAGTGGTTTTCACAGATGGACGGATTTATTTCTCTTTCTCTTTTACTTTTTCTTTTTTATCATCTTTTCAAGCTTTTGTATTTTTAATGCTTTTTTGATTTTTTGATTTTTGTGCTTTTTTATTTTTGAATGTTTTTGGATTTTCTTCTTTTCTAATGTTTTGGATTTTATGCTTTTTTTTTTTGAATGTTTTTGGATTTTCTGCTTTTCTGATATTTTTTATTTTGTAAAAAATTTCTACTATACAACGGACTATGGACTGATCAAGCATAGAAGCGCTTGAGATGTACAATATTTACAGGATCAGAGAGTGGATCTCCCTCTGGAGACACAATCTGATAGGCGCCTGAACCATACTTTGTTGTAACAATGAAGGGACCCAACCAATTAGGTTCAAACTTCCCTTTCTTCTCACGGTTCTGGAAGTTCTTCATATTATGTTGCAGGACAAGATCACCAACCTCAAACTGACGAGGTTTGATCCTTTTGTTGAACTGAAGGCAAAGGAAATTTTGATACACGCGGAGGAGCTGGAGCTAGACTAGTGATCTCCATATGTGTGCCTACCGCAAGGGTAGGGCACTAGGTCCTGGATGTATGCTCTTGCTAGTATGGGCGTGGGAGTACATTGCAGTCACATGACCGATCAAACATCAGGAGACTCGAGCAGCATATGAGCCCTTTGTTTGTAGATACAGGCCACCAATCAGTTACGAGGCCACATATTCTGTTAGATACTGGCGTAGGAGACTGGACAAGATGGGGGATATAATATGGGCGCCCTATGTAGGATGTGAGGCCTAGTGTCCCAAGATCCCACAGTAGGACGGATACGTAGAGGATGAGTTCTATGACTCATACTACATGAGATTTGTGTAAACTGACTGCTGGCTTTTTGGGAGGACCGCATACATGATATCTAGGTATATGTCATCTAGGGTATGGAGGCAGATGGGTCAGGTGCAGGAGGCAGTACCAGACAGGTTTCCTCATCCATTGGTTACCTGAGAGGTGGGGAGTGTGTGGGGGATAGGTGCAGATCCTCGTATAGCACGAGCATCGTTCATGGGTATGATTGAGGTCCCCTAGATTAGGGCCCGAGAGTCATTATAGGATGCAGGTGTAGTACCTACATATGCACAGTGGTGGGCTACTCACAAACCCATTAGACTAATAGTACTTGGGGTTGTACAGGAGGATGAGCAGCCGGGGGACAGAGGAGATGGAGGAGGATAGGGAGATGATGATGATGATGAGGGAGGAGATGGAGGGGCTAGAGGGAGGAGAGTCCAGCCTAGGGTGGCAGTACAGAGGTAGAGGGGACAGGTGCAGATACCGGTAGGAGGGCAGCCACCTATCATTCCTAATGTATGGGTATAGGGGCAGGATCCGCAAGGGCCACCACAGGGGCCATCACAGGGATAGGGGCTGCCATAAGGACCACCTCAGGGATAGGTACCACTAGTGGGATACATAGCCTAGGAGACACATGATACAGTCATAGCAGAGCAAGATAGCCTATGGACTGAGCTAGGGAGGGTACATGGATTATTGGTGACATCTCAGGTGATTGAGGTGATCACATAGGCTGAGATTACATGACTATAGGGATTATTGGCTACAACACAGGCCACATCCAGTAGCCTACAGATAGAGGTGGTCCATGTACAGAGGGAGTTGTCAGCAGAGATAGCTCGGGGGGATAGTGCTCAGCGAGAACTAGACAAATTACAGGCTCAGGTGGATAGCGGGGAGTTTGCTATTATAGAGGAGTATGGAGACCGGGAGGAGGATCTGGCAGCCATGTTAGCACAAATAGCGGCTCTTATAGCAAAGTGAGATTTAGCACATAGACGTGCAGAGGACTACAGGGCAGACCGCGATATAGCGTGTCTAGCAGGAAGTGCGGCAGGGTTAGGTCAGATGATGGCTGATGCTATGGTAGCCCAGAGAGAGGCAGGATGGAGAGGCCGAGAGGTTGCATACTATATGGGGCTTTACCATGGAGCAGTGCCAGAGGAGGCACGACAACCTATATATTCTAAGAGGGTACAGATAGAGAGCACCGACCAAGGATCACAAGGGTCAGTGGGGTTATCACCACGTCCCAGCAGTAGGGCAGGACCATCGCGGCCACCACCATGATGCTTCTCAGACTTTTTTTTTTTTTGGATACACAGTTTTGACACATTTTTGACACATGATGTATGATACTGACACTTTTGAGATATATATACATGGACTATTTTTTGGACTATGGGACTCTGATTTATGGACATTTGTGATTTTATATGTTTATATGATGTGATGCTTATGTAGGATGTATGGATGCACTATGATGTTATATTAAAGTATATGATGCTTATGACTGACATGCAGGATGGGATAAATATATGTATGATGATACTGACGGATTTGTGATGCAGGAATGAGATGCATATATATATATATATATATATATATATATATGTCTGTGTGATATGATGTGTTAATGCTTATATTTTATAATGTGATGATGTATAAATGTATATATGATGTTGTGAAATGAATCTAGAATGAATGAAACCTAAAAAAATGTTATAGATTTTATTGATGCAACTAATTGAATGCAATATAATTAAATGCGAATGGTACTAAATGATGATTGAAATTGTGTAATGTTAATGGAGTAACAATGCAACTATAAATGAGTTAAGGATGAATGAACAATGTTAATAATACATAATGAACTAAATGGTAAATGTAAATGATTTAATTTAATGTACTAAAATGAATACTGCAACTAATAATGAAGAATGAGTAAGGAATTAAATGAATAATGCAACGGGTAATGAATAATGATTAATGAATTAAATGAATAATGCAATGGATAATGAATAATGATTAATGAACTAAATGAACAATGTAATGGATAATGAATAATGATTAATGAACTAAATGAATAATGCAATGGCTAATGAATAATGATTAATGAAATAAACAATGCAATGGATAATGAACGAAATGAACAATGCAACGGATGCAATATGAGACAAATGAGGACACTATTTTTGTGTGTATCACAATAGGTCTGATAAAATCAGGCAGGTGACCGGATAGGGGGAAAAAATAGAAACCTTTTCCAAGAGCAAAATCATAATGTAATATGACCTAACTACAATGCAAAGACTAACTACATGATGATAGTAGGATTGATACTATGTTAATGTTGGAGAGCACACCCTAGTTTGATATTACAAAAGGAGTTATGCACCATGTGCTAGAAAACACAAGTGACATGGTTCCTTTGCGTGGACTAGACTCTCAGACCAATAGGTTGTTAGGAACATGAATGAAAGATATCAGGTATGATGAATCTGATGAAATGTTACTCATGAGGATACGTAGTACATCCAAATCTTTTGAGGGATTTGAGATGCATGAATCCTGCCCCCAGTGAGGCATACATAGTCATAACCGAATATCAAAACATAAATGCACTAACAAACTATGACAAGCAGATCATACCACAAATGACATGTATTTCACTAGATACTCACCATAATGAACCAAGATATAAAAGATCGAGGCTGTCGCGATAAGGACATAGTAAAACACAAGATAAAATCAACAAAAAGGCATCCTGACCAAGTGGTCATTCAATCCAAAATTTCTTTCCATGAACAAGTTTGATGTGAGGATTGATAGAACAACCGACACCGGAAGGATGCATCCTGATGAGCTAAAGATTGATTAATAGAAAATGGGAATTTGCTGGCAATTGCTTGTGAATAGAACAATCATTAGGACAGTCAATCTGTCTGCTGATTTGATGTAAAAAATTTGCGATCACTGTGTCTAGAACAAGGCTCAGTGTTTGATTTGGTAAGATCAGTCATGTGGGAAACATTCTTACGGTAGCGGAAAGATGGTCAAAGAACTACCTGCACAAATATGGGTAGTGACACTTATTATGAAAGGTGATGCAAGCTCTGTAGACAAATGGTGGAAACTGATGGTGGATCTGACTATGCATGGCACCTAAAATAGGTTTTCACCATGGTACTTATCCATTGTGCCACCGAAGTGGTTTTCACAGATAGACAGATTTATTTCTCTTTCTCTTTCTCTTTTGCTTTTTTTTTTCTTTTTTGATCATCTTTTCAAGCTTTTGTATTTTTTATGCTTTTTGATTTTTTGATTTTTGTGCTTTTTTCTTTTTGAATGTTTTTGGATTTTTTGCTTTTTTGATTTTGTGCTTTTTTCTTTTTGAATGTTTTTGGGTTTTCTGCTTTTCTGATTTTTTGGATTTTGTGAAAAATTTCTACTGTACAACAGACTATGGACTGATCAAGCATAGAAGCGCTTGAGATGTACAATATTTACAGGATCAGGGAGTGGATCTCCCTCTGGGGATGCAATCTGATAGGCACCTGAACCATACTTTGTTGTAACAATGAAGGGACCCAACCAATTAAGTTCAAACTTCCCTTTCTTCTCACGGTTCTAGAGGTTCTTCATATTATGTTGCAGGACCAGATCACCAACCTCAAACTGACGAGGTTTGATCCTTTTGTTGAACTAAAGGTGAAGGAAATTTTTATACATGCGAAGGTGGTCTAGGGCATTAAAGCATCTCTCATCGAGGAGTTCTAGATCTTGCAAGAGGGCAAATCTATATTCTTCTTTGGACAACAGATTCTTGAGAGAGATTCTGAGGGAAGGGAGCTCAATTTCAATGGATAGAATAGCCTCAGTATCATAAACAAGGGCAAAGGGAGTGGCTTCCATGGGGGTTTGAATGGAGGTGGTAAGCCCAAAGGGTAGGGTTGAGGCAAAGGTGCCAATCATGGCAAGCTTCATTGAATATTTTCTTGAGGATTCTGAGGATGGTTTTATTCGTAGCCTCAGCTTGACCATTGCTTTATGGAAAGTACTTGGAAGAGGTATGGTGGGTAATGCTAAACTTCCTACATAGCTCTGTGACATCCTTATTCTTGAAAGGTCATCCATTATCAGTAATAATGTCCTAAGGAATGCCATAGCAACATATAAGATAGTTCAAAATAAACTTTGAAATCTATTTTCCAGTGGTGCAGGTGAGAGGAATAGCTTCAACCCACTTGGTAAAGTACTCTATAGCAGCTAGGATGTATTTATGGCCATTGGATGAATTAGGGAAAATCTGGCCAATGAGGTCGAGACCCCAGTGTGAAAAAGGCCAAGGGGTGATGGTAGGCTGGAGGGATTGGGAGGGAGCATGTATCAAATAGCTGTGCTACTGACAAGGTAAACACTTCTTCACATAGTTGTAGTCATCTTTCTCCATAGTAGGCCAGTAATATCCAGTGCGTAACAAATTTTTGGCCAAAGTAAGTCCACTAGAGTGGGCTCTCCAGATTCCTTGATGTACCTCCTCCAGGGATGTTTGTGCTTCGTTAGAATTTAGACACCTTAAAAGAGTTCCATCAAAATGCTTTTAGAAAAGGGTATCAGCAAGGATTGTGTATCGGGAAGTGCAACGAATGAAGGTTTTATGTTGATTGGGGGTTAAAGTATGTGGGGTATGTCCATTGCGTAAGTAGGAAAACACTTCTTGGTACCATGGGGAATTGGGATCAGTAATTTCACACACCATTTCAGAATTTGGTTTGTCATAGGCAGGGACTATAAGATTCTCAACAAGAAAATCACACCGTGTGCTGTGTTCTGACATAGTGATTAAGGAACCAATGGTTGCCATGGCATCTTCTGCTTTGTTGTTCATGTGAGGGATCTACTAGAATATTAGCTTAGTGAAATGCATCTTGAGATCTTCAAGTGTTCGGTGATAGGGAAGCAAATTGTCATCCTTCATTTGATATTCATCCAGAACTTGTTTGATAACCAATTGTGAATCACCAAGCACCAATAGAGTGAAAGTCTGCCATTGTATGGCCTATCAAAGTCCAAGTACAAGGGCTTCATACTCTACAATATTGTTGGTACAAGGAAAAAATAATTTGAAAGATTTAGGGATGAGATCCCCTTTTGGTGTAACAAACAAGATTCTTGCCCCTGATCCTTTCTGAGTGAAGGATCCATCAAAATACAGCTTCCATGGTGGACTCGGGACAAGATTTAGGACTGAGTCATCTAGAAAATCTATGATCAGAGGATGTTTACCATCAATAGGTGCTTCACCTAACTGATCTGCAATCACTTGTCCTTTAATGGCTTTTTGATCCACATAAACAATGTCAAACTCACTAAGGATCATGACCCATTTTGTTGTACAACCAGTAAGAGTAGCGCGTGCCAGGAGATACTTGAGTGGATCAATTTTGGCAACAAGATGAATCTTATGATTAAGCATATAATTTCATAGCTTTTGTGTACAAAAAACAATGACCAAACATGCCTTCTCCATTAGGGAATAATTCAAATCATAGCCAATAAGAGTTCTGGTGAGATAGTAAATTTCTCGCTCTTTGCCAGTGTCATCCAATTGTGCTAGGAGGGCTCCCAATGTGACCTCAGTAGTAGATATGTACAAAATCAGAGGACGACTAGCAACAGGCGGTACTAACATGGGTGGATTATCCAGATAGCCTTTCATTTTCTCAAATGCATTTTGACACAAGCAATCCCACTGGAACTTGATATTCTTGCGCAGGAGATGGGAGAATGGATGCACCTTGTCGGCCAGTTGTGACATGAATTTTTTAATTGATTGTAGTTTGCCTTGTAAACTATGTAATTGCTTCAATGTTTTGGGTGGTGGCATCTCTAGGATTTCTTTCACTTTCTTTGGATCAATTTCTATTCCATGCCGCGACACAATGTATCCCAGCAGCTTACCAGATTGTACTCCAAAGACACACTTTTTTGGGATTTAGCCTAATCTTATATTTCTCCAATCGCTCAAAGATGGTATTAAGGATAGGAATATGTGATTCCCTTGTTTTGGATTTGCCTAAAAGATCATCCACATAATCTTATATGATGACATACAAAAGGTCATGAAAGATCGTAGTCATTGCTCGTTGATAAGTGGCTTTGACATTTTTAAGACCAAAAGGCATCACCTGATAATAGAAGGTACCCCAAGGCATTGTGAATGCGGTTTTGTTCTGGTATTCTAGTGCTATCCTGATCTGATTATAACCCGAGAAGCCATCCATAAGTGACAACATTTCATGTCCTACCGTCAAATCCACTATAATGTCAATATTAGGGAGTGGAAAATCATCCTTGGGACATGCAAGGTTTAGGTCTCTGAAATCAGTACAGATGCAAATGCCCCCAGTAGGCTTACCTACTGGTACAATATTAGAAACCCATTCAAGATAATAAATCAGTCTAATTACTTCAACATCCAACATCTTTTGAAGCTCTACTTTGACTACCAATGCGACTTGAGGATGGATCTTGCGAAGTTTCTACTTAACATGTTTTACACTTGGATCTACAACAAGATGATGCATGACAAGATCTGTATCAAGCCCGAGCATGTCTTTGTAGGTCCAATAAAATTTGATTTTGTGTTTATGCAAGAATGATGTCATGTCTTTCTTTTCTTGATCGCTGAGAGAAATTGCAATGTAGGTGATGTGTGGATCTTCTTCTGTGCCTAGGTTGATTGGAATAGTATCTTCAATGATAATATTGGACACTTCTAGTTCTGATGATATAAATGGAAACTCAGCCTCTCCCTCCCCTAGCACCTCAGAAAGGTTTTCACTAGAGGAAGTGTCCTTTATTTTTTCTTTTTCTTCATCAACAGGTGCCTGTGAGAGGTTTTCACCAGAGCATGTATTTTCATTTTTTTGATTTTGATTTTATTTTTCACTTTTGCGACTAAGAGAGTTGAGTTGGCTACTGAAGTAGGATTTCTCGCTATAGTGTATATGATGTTTGTATTCTCGGAGATTCTTAAGTCCAAAGAGGGCTAAAACTGCCTCATCTGAATCACATATGTCTAAAGCTGGTGGTGAGTCTTGCTAATCCCAATCAATCAATTCAAGATTTGTGAGGGGTAGATGAGGGGAAAAAAGGTCAGCTTGGGTGATAGTGAAAACATGATGATTTTCATTTAGGTCATCTTCAATATATTGGAAAGGAATTTTTAAGAACTCTTCCTCAGTGTCTGAACCTGAGGTAGCTAAACAATAATCCTTAGCGAAGTTAGTCTTAGTCTCAACGAAATGAAATCCATGTCCTTTAGGATAGCCATTAGCTGTTATGATCTTCTTCTTACCTGTTTCATTAACTCAAAGACCAGTACCATGATATCCCATGTTTTTGACAATGGGAGTAAATTTAGGATACTTTCCTTTGGGGAAAGTTACAGGTCATTCTTCTTCATCATTATAGAGCCAATCAAGGACACTATATTCCATGTGTTCATCTGATAGGGAACCCCAATGTTCAAAAATTATTGACTTGCAGTGCATAAGCACTTTATCTTTGGAGAGGGGTAATGGTGATGGTCTTCCATAAGACTTTGGAGACAAAGGGAGTTGCCCAATACATGAAGCACTTTCAAATTTATACTCTCCCATGCCTTGATCTGTAAATGTGGCCTTTGCTTCAGATGAGGAGATTTTGTCTTCAGTAGCTTTGTCTTCAGTAACTTTTTCCTTTCCTTTGGACTTCTCAATTGGTGTTTCTGATGTCTTTTCTGAAACAGGGGTGTCTTGATTGAAATGTCAGCCAAATTCATTCAACGGACATTAATTAGCTTGTTTTCCTTCCAACCTTTTGCAATATTGAAAGGGCTTAGGACCTCTAGGAATTGTGATTTCTCTACCGTGATGTGGGAACTTTAGACATTGATGATAGGTAGAGGGTACACCTTTGATAGCATGTATCCATGGATGTCCTAGCAAGATGTTATAAGGTAGATCTAGATCCAGTACATGGAAAATAGTTTCAATCAGGGTTGGGTGCACTTGTAAGGGTAGTGTGATCAAACCCTTGCTTTCTCATTCTCGATCATCATAGGATTTTATTGTGATTCATTTTTCTACATCAATGAGGTCCTCAGAAAGACCAATATTACGAATCATTTTCAATGTGCACAAATTTAGGCCAGATCCACCATTTACGAGGACTCATTTTACTCTTGTGGAGAAGATTTTTCCTTCTATATGGAGGGACTTATTATGATGAGGATCAGAACCACCAAAGTCCTTATCAGTGAAAACTAGATGTTCTTGCATGGCCAGGTTCCCTATCATAGCTTTGAATTATGAAGCATTAATGTTCTCAGGGACATAGGATTCATTTAGAGCTTTATCAAGGACTTCTTTATGAATTGGTGAAGTTATCAAGAGCTCTAGAATGGATATTTGTGCAGGCATCTTTCGTAATTGGGCCAACAAGTAAAAGTGTGAAGCAGGCGAGCAGCAGTAGATGGTGCAGCTGGTGTATTTGTAGATGTAGAAGGTTTATCAGTAGCTTGAACAGTGACTCTTGGTCTACGTTTAGTAGCATTACAATCAACATCTTTGAGGATTATGGTATTAACATGCGTGTCAGTTTCTTCAATGTGACCACAAATAGAGTCAAACCCAAAGATATCATTTTCATTTAAACTCCCACATGTTCGGTCATGGCCTGTAATAGTATTGTTAGAATAGTCATATGGGATTGCATTTGATGCATTGTTTTGATTATGAGGTGGGAAAGGTTGATTGTAGACTTTGAGTTTCACATTAGATGAGGATGCATTCTGACCTTAAACTTCAATTTTCCCATCCTCAATGAGATCTTGCACAAAGTGTTTAAGCTTCATGCATTTCTTGGTATCATGCCCCTTGATGTGATGATAATCACAATACTCATTATCCCTATAAAAAATAGGTTTAGGATGATTCTCATCAAAAGGTTGAGTATTTTGGTAAACTATTATTCCTTCATCTGCAAGTTGTTTGAAGATCACATCTAAAGGTTCTTCTAAAGCTATGAATTGCCATCATTGTTGATTGTCATTATTGTTGTTGTTGTTATTATTGTTGTAGTTGTTTCAAGGGAACAAGAATGATTGATTGCACAGTTGTTGATTATTGTTCTGATTGTTTTTCTGATTCTGATTGTTCTGATTGTGTGGATTTTGATTTGATTTTGGTTGTTGTTGCGATACTGATTTTGATTCTGATTGTTATTGCATTTTTTTTATTGTTATTGTTGGATGCTTGAACATTTTGAACATGCTTGGCATCAGTCACTCCATCATTGACAACTCCTTTGTTTTTACTCTAGAATTTTGGTTTATCATTATTGGAAGGAGTATAATGTTTGATGCTACCTCTTTGCAAAAGCCCATCTTCAATATCTTTTCCATTCTTGAGAAGGGATTCAAAGGTGTTAGGTGAAGCCATTTTCATTTGGAAGGACATCTCAAAGATTAAATTCTTTGTGAAGATGTCAATTAAGTGACTATTAGGTATTTTCCATGGCATGTGATTCACAATATGTCTCCATTGATGTAAGAAACTAGCAAAGGTTTCTCCATTCTTTTGTTTAGTATTGCACAAATCATTGAGTGTTGCTTGATGCTCAATGTTATATGAATATTGTCCAACAAACTTCTCTGCAAGGTTGGAGAAGGTAGAGATTGACCCATAAGGAAGGGCCATGAACCATTCCAAGGCTGCACCTCCAAGACTCGTAGTGAAAAGTTTTTTTAAGTAATTCTCATTATAGGCGACCTATTCACATGCGATGTAAAACTCTTTGAGATGTTGTAGAGGACATGTTTCACCTTTGTATTTTTCAAATTTGGGCATCTCAAAGTTTTGTGGGAATGATTGCATTGTGATGGACTTGTCAAATGGATAGGGACAAATATCTTCAAAGAAAACTCCTTCTTGCCCCCATTTTGTAAACCTTGTACAATGCTCTTGAGCTCATTGATTTGTTGGGTGAAATCTGGAGCATTTTGTGTGAAAAATGGGAGTACATAACCTCTGCCTCTTCCAAATTGTGTAGCCGAAAATCCCATGGAGGTCATACCAACGGTAGGAGGAGGTATATATTGATAGGCTCGTGATATATTGTTTGCAGATTTTTTTTCCCATATTGTTTAAAACAAAGATGAAGGCAAGGGCATGGAAACCTGACCTATGTTATTGACATTAGCACTTGCTCCTTGAGTCGTTGTCATTTGAGTGCTATTATGTGTAGTACTATTTGGAAAAGCACTTATGATCTGTTGAATTTATTTAGGTGTCAATTGGGGTATCGATGTAGTTGTTGATACAGGTGTTGATATAGGTATTGATGTGGGAGGTTCGCTAATAGGACCCTTACCAATGTCACGTGATGATGTAGCATTTGAAGTAGAAGCCATGGCTACAGTAGTGGTAGCCATGGCTTTGGTGACATTTCTGGTGAGAAGTGATTCATCAAAGTCAACAGGAACGGTGACACCATTATGAATAAGATTCAAGAATATCTCATCACTATTATGCAAAATGGCCTTCTCAACCATTTCCAAGTTGTACGGGTCTCTAAGGAAGTCATTCACTTGGGTGGGCCTTTCTTCTTGGTCCACTAATTCCATTTCTTTGGCCACTTCTTCAGCTTGTACCCCACTTCCATGAAAGTATTGTGTGGCAAATGTGTTCTCCTCACGAGTAACAGTGTTGAATGTTGTTTGCCTCATGTTTCTAGCTTGGGATCGAGTGACAACCATACAATGGTAGAAGAATGGAAGACAAGGAGATGTAAGAAATGAAATGGAGAAAAGATCTTTGATTGGATTTGATTCATTGATTTGATTTGGATTAAGGATTGATTTCTTGGATTGATTGATAATTGACTTAAAGGTTTTTGGAACAAAACCTAAGCATGTTCAACCTTATGATGATACAAACACAAAAGGATTTAAAGAAATACCTGTTCTACTTGAATATGGAAATGTGATCTCAAGAAAAATGGGACATTACTAGGGGATTTAAATCACTTGAGATGGACTGATGGTCTACAAGCAATGTTGTGTTTGTTTAAGGATGAAGGTTTATGATACTTTGATTAAGGTCTATCAACCTAAAGATTTGATTTAATTTGATGGTTTGATCTAATGCTCCAAGAGAAGGAAGGATGATGATGGAAGAAATGGAAGAATGATCCAGAAGCAAGGTGTTACCTAATCGTACTGTTCAATGGCGACAAAAGCACTGTTGATTGAAAACTTGGCCATGAAATTGCAAACTTTGTTATTGTAGAGGATTTTTTCAAGTTTCTCATGATGTTCAATCTCTTGTTTGATAGATGTTGCAATATCTTGGTATTCCTTGGATTTACGAGTGGTTTCTTTTTTGTCTCTGAGGACTGGAGATGTTGGAAGTTTAACCTTCTTATGTTTCTTGAAACTGGTCATGTCATGAAAAATTTAATTTTGGCCGAATGAATGAATGATCTAGGACAAATGATTCTAGGGTCCTATAGAAGGTCAAATTTTGATTATCTCAGCCAATTTTGAAGCTCACTATTTTGAAGCGGAGATGGCATTATTAGACGTAGCTGACGATCTTTGCAGACGATGATCTATGCAGACGGTAATCTCTGCAGATGATGGATCCATAGCAGAGACGACCAACTATGGCTAAGGTAGTGTGTTAAAATTTTGAGCAGATTTTTGACATTCAGTCTGATTTTGGGAAAATTTGTTCAATGGCAAGAACTAATTTTTAGCACAGGCAAACTAGAAAATAATAGACACATGTCTCAAAATAATCCAACAAGGGACAAAGAAACCTTGAGGGATACTAGCAAATGTGACATTAGGAAATCTTGCTTCAACTTTGTAATATCTCGTTTGTGTATGTTCAAGTGACTCTTTCAAGCCACTTATGTTTTTACTGGGTCTAGCACAATGAAGAAAGTTCAAACAGTAGCTAGCTTAGGAATTTGGCTTCGCATGAAATATTATAGGCCCATTGCTTGGTACTCCTTCAGCTCACACAACATGTCACCGCCAGAAGGATGCCCGTGTTTTTGCCTTTTGCCAGGTATTGTTTCTGTGCTATGAAGATCTCTTTCACAACATAATACCCTATGACACGTATGATGGGAATCTTGGGGGGAGAATCTTCCCTCCCCTTGCACTATAATAAGTCATTGTTCAGAGGTGAATCGGGTAGGCTACTAATTTATAGTTGCTAGCAAGGTTTTGTGGCGTCCCTGCAATCAGTTTGTACGGCGTGAGACACTTAAGTCTCTAGTTCAACCATGCCAGTATGCTGAGGATATTCACTTAGTATGGACTACCATTGAACACGACCTACCCAAGCTTGAAGGGATAAAGAGGACCTTTGGGTCACACTTTATTTCTATTCCGGCCGAAGGGATTATCGGTTTGAGGTCATCCTCTAAAGGGGAAGTACTCCCTCTAGACATGCCTCTCTAGAAGCTTGATTAGGCTAAGTTTTCTCTTCACCCAAGATCCATAAAGGCGAGGGGAGAGGATACAACTATAACTTAATCATAGCGTCACTTATATTAAAGGGGTTTTAATCTAATGACATATAGCTCAAAAGAAGTGTTGAAAAACACTTCTTCAAACACACCAAAAAGAGTTTATTTTATAAATTGAACCTAATTAAAAGCAACTAAGTATTTTCTACCTAAGAAAAAGACACAATAGTATGATTAAGCATTCAATTTCAATTTTTTTCTTACACAAAAAAAAGGAAAGCTTAGAAATGTGTATTCATTTACTTTATGTCATTCAAGATTGATGAGGTTTATTCCTTTAATATTCAAGATTGAGTGAGTTTGATTTTAAGAAACATTCATTCCAAGGTAAATGGTTAATCATACAAGTTCATTTAGATACTATTTCAAAGTTTTTTACAGAACCTGCATGAAATTTTTCAGTAGTTTGAAACTTCAAATTTTAAAATGCTGCAAAAGCACAAAACACAGAAAAATGCGTAGACAGTGAAACGTCACAGACGGTGATCTGCATAGACGGTGATCTATGCAGACGATGATCTATGAAAATGGTGAAAGAGCTGTACGGATGAAAAAACACAAACAATCATATTTTGTTAAAAAAGAATAGACTTATTCAAACTAAAAAATAACATTTTTTTATCAAACCAATCAGCATTTAACCCTTAAAAATGTTGTTACTATCAGAAATTTGAGAGTTGAAACTGCTAAATGTTGACAAAAAGTAAATTAAACCACAATTTTTTATAAGTTGTTCTGAACAGGCGGAGACGGTGAAGTATAGGCACAGATGACCGAGTTTCACAGATGGCTGAGAAGCAGAGACGACAGTCTGTGAAAACAGTGACTCTAGAGCGGAGATAGGTCTACATGAAAATTTTTTGAACTGCAGAAAATCTGTAAGAAATGTTAGAAAATAAGGGACGTGCATCCCACCGGGCGTGCCAAAATGTATGTGCTAAAATCCTACCTATTGGAAGCACGCTCAGACATGCAAACGTTAGAGATATAAATCATTTAACTAAACTAAACATCTCTAAAGGCATACTAAAATAATAATGGATTCCATCACAACCTCCGATGAGCCAAACAAGGGCACCCTATACCTTGTTGATTTGTTCTTAGAGAATTGTGGGTGTGCTCTCCCAACACAATATGATAATCCCTCTATAATTTGAAGAATGGAAACTAGAATGCAATCTAATGATGGATGAAGAGCTCAAGAACAAGTATGAAGAACTTGTCTCAAGACATTCACCTAATGATTGAAATAAAAATGCAAACTATACTAAGATGTTATGCAAGATAAAATAAATAATAGAAACTAGATTCATTCACCGTTATGCCTAAGATGTAATTTCTAGATTATCTAAAGCATGAACATGAAAAATAGTCTAAATTTCTAGCACTAAACTAGCATGATAACAATGCATAAAAGAGAGATGATTTACTCTTGACAATGGCCTCTATTTATATATTTTTTGGAGGAGAGAGAGGGCTTGGATGAGGTGGATCTCATGTGGCATCCACATAGGTGCCACATGAGGGACACATAAGTCATGAAAGAGGCCCACTTTGCTCACACATGTGTGAGCAACTTTGGATGTGATGGGTCAAAGTGTACTTAAAGTACACATGTGAAGGATCTTGTAAGAGGTGTAAGAGGGTGTAAGAGTTTTAGTCCAATGAAACACTTTTAGAAAGTGTGAGAAGGTGTTATCATGGGTGTAAGAAACCTTGTTGGCACCAAATAAGGATTATTTGGAAAAGACAATTTTTGGAAATTTGCTCACATATGTGTGAGCAAATAATTAGGACTAATTGGTGTAGGAGTCAAGAAATTAACTTAATTAACCTTAGTTAATTAATAGATAGGTCTAATTGGTGAGAGTGATGTGAGGTAGGGTAGGATCTAGGTTAAAATTAGCTTAATCTAAATTTAAAATTTAGATTAATTTGGTTTAGTAGAATTTAAGTCATGTGGAGGAATAAATAAATTAAAAATTTATTTAAAGGGAATCAATGAGGGATAATATATTAAATAAGATTTAATACATGAAAATGGGTTAGTATTTAAATTAAATTCAAATACTAAGGAAAGTGAATCATATTTAATTAAATAAATTTAATTAAATAGATAGGAGAATATAACAAATATAATTAATTAAAATTTAACTATAATGTTATGGGAATATTAATTTAATTAATATAAGGACAATTTTGGACGTTTACAATCTCCTAGTCAACTTACTGGTCGATAGACAAGGATTGGACCCCTAGTCTCTTTATCAGGTACTCAAATGTATCTTTAGGTAAAGGCTTGGTGAATATGTTAGCTAATTGTTCATTTGATTAAACTTATTCTAGTATAACTTCTTTTTGTTGCACTTGTCCTCTAAAGTAATTATACTTGATTGATATATACTTAGTCTTAGCATGCATGACTGGATTTTTTGAAATGTTAATTGCATTGGTATTATCACAATAGATAATCACTAGTTCTAGAATCTTCATATTTATACCTTCCAATATTTTTTTGATCCATGCAATGGTTGAGCAGTTTGCAGCAGCAACCACATATTTTACTTCTACAGTAGATTGTGAGATGTACCTTGCTTCTTCCTGATCCATGTGAGAAGTATGTCACCCATGCAAAATGCTCCTCCAATTGTTCTCTTTCTATCATATAAATTTCCAGCCTAATCAACATCTATATAGACTTGAAGCTCAAGTTTTCTCTTTTTGTTATACCATAAGCCATAGTCCTCAGTGTTCTCTAGATATCTCAGAATTCTCTTTATAGAAGTCATATGTGATTCTTCATGATTAGCAGAGAATGTTGCAACTATACCAATTGCATGTGTTATATCTAGTCTGGTATGAACAACATACATTAGTTTGCAAATCATTGATCTATATAGGGTTTGACTTACCTCATTTGACTTATCCACCTTTGTCAGCCTACATCCAGTTGCTAGAGGTGTTCCAACTATTTTGGAATATTCCATCTTGAATATCTTTAGCACTTCCTTGATGTATTTGGATTGAGTGATATATATGCCTGCATCTTGTTAAAGAATCTGTAGACCAATAAAGAATTTGATCTCCCCAAACATAGCCATTTCAAACTCTTTTCTCATTTCAATAGCAAAGGATTTACATAACATATCATTAGCCCCAAATATGATATCATCAAAAAATATTTCAGCAATCAGAATGTTATCATCAGTATCTTCTTTTAAATACAGATTGCTATTTTCACTTGTTCTTACAAATCCAATGCTTATGAGATAGGAGTGAAGTCTTTCATACCAGGCTCTAGGTGCTTGTTTCAATCCATACAAGGCTTTATAAAGTCTACATACCATGTTTCTCTTATCTGGATCGACAAAACCTTCTAGTTGTTCAATGTATACCTCTTCTTCTAGTATTCCATTTAGGAATGCAGATTTGACATCCATCTAGTATACCTTGAATCCTTTGAATGCAGCATAAGAAAGAATAAATCTAACTCCTTCTTGTATAGAAATGGGTGCAAAGGTTTCTCCATAATCAATACCTTCTTCTTTTGCATACCCCTTGCATACTAACCTTGCTTTATTCCTTGTGACTTCTCCATTCTCATTCAACTTGTTTCTGAATATCCATTTGGTACCGATGACATTTTTTTCATCTGGTCTCGTTACTAGTGTCCATGTCTTGTTCTTCTCAATTTTTTCTATTTCTTCATTCAAAGCACTGACTCACTCTTCATTTTCAAGTGCAGTATTAATAGATTTAGGCTCAAAATCATAAAATTAAACGTGTAGTATTTAGTGACTTACTTCTTGTTCTCACTCCAGCCTTCTTGTCTCCTATGATCTGATTTTGTGGATGATGTCTTCTAACATACTTGGAAATTTTTGGTTCAGCTCTTTGTTCATCATTTTGATCATCATCTTGAACTTCATTCTGATTTCCATCGCTCAGAACATCATTTTGAGTATTTTCTCAATTTTTGGTATTTTTAGCATGATGCTTGGGTGAAATGTTCTATTGTTCGGGAGTGATACATTGTTTCTCAGTTAGAGTGTTAGGTTATTCATTATAGGCAAACATTTTGTAGTCTTCTGGTTCTTTTCTACTTTCCTCATCATTTTTCTCTAAATATTCATGTATTCTGACATTTGCACTTTCAATGATCTTGTTAGAGGACTTGTTAAGACATTTATAAGCCTTGCTCTTGGTAGAATACCCTAGAAAGATACCTTCTTCACTTTTGGAGTCAAGATTTCCATTTCTATCATATTTCAAAATATAACATTGACTACCAAAAATTCTGAAGTAACTTACATTGGGTGTGTAACCATACCATAGCTCATAGGGTGTCTTCTTGGTGTCTTTTTTCAATTGTGCTTTGTTCAATGTGTAGACAGCAGTACTAGCAGCTTCCCTCCAGAATCTTTGAGTGACACTTTTCTCAATCATCAGTGTTCTTGCATAATCAACAATGGATCTATTTCTCCTTTTAGCAATCCCATTTTGCTGAGGTGTCTTTGGTGCAAAAACCTATCTCTTAAATCCATTCCCATCCTCTATCTGATATTAAGCATTTTAATTCCTTACCACTTTTTTTTTTACCATAGCTTTATACCATTTAAACATCTTGAATGCTTCTAATTTTTCTTTTAAGAACATAACTATCATCATTCTAGAATAATCATCTACAAAGAGAATGATGTATCTATATCCATAGTAACTATTTTTTCTCATAGGTCCACATAGATCAATATGGACTAATTCTAGAATTGCATTAGATGTATGGGATTTTCTCTTTAAACTATACTTTTTCATCTTACCCTTTTGACAATTCTTACACATGATATGCTCGAGATTTGACATGCACAGTAAGCCTCTTACTTTCCTCTTATTTCTTATCTTAATAATGTTGTCAAAATTCCATTGGAATAATCTCTTATGACACAACCATATGTCTTCATTTCTATCCATTAAACAAGTGGTGTTTGTATCATCAAGATAGAAAAGGTTACCTTTTTTGTGTTCACCAGTTCTGATTAATCTTCCTAATTCATTGAAGATCTTTGCCTTCTTATTCTCAAATGATACTCGGTGACCTATGTTATTCAACTGTGAAACACTCAATAGATTGTAATTAAGTCCTTTTACCCAGTAATAATTTTCACATTTGATCAAGTTATTCAACATTATGGTTGCTTTACCTTCAACTGGACAAGGTGTGTCATTACCCATTCTTACTGATCTAGTAATATAATACTCAAAAGTTTTAAAATTTTGTTTATCACCGGTCATGTGGTGAGTGCAGCCACTATGTATAATCCAGACATCATTCTTACAAACCTTAGATATGAGTAAAATCCCTACATACCTTTCCTCTTTGTCTGAATCATCCTTCATGGATACAAATATAATCTCAATGTCTTCATCAGATTTGGTGTCACTATCTCCAGCTTTGTTCTCATCTAGGTAACAAGCTTTCTTCCCTTTTTCCTTGCAGTCTTGGGTATAGCTTCTGTGAGATTGTCAGTTGCTTCATTAATCTTGGTCATCACCTCTATCAAACTTCTTTTCATATGTTTTGTCGTTACTTCTGTCATATTTTATTTTGTTAGGACATCTTGCAGCAAAGTGTCCAATCTCTTTACAATTAAAACATACAAGTGGTAGTTTACCTTTATATCTACCTTTTCCTCTCTGCAATCTTCTTTCCATTAGTGCTTCAGTCTCATCAAGTCATTGGTCATCACTATCACTTTAACTATCATTCCTCATAGTGTGTTTATGACTTGACTTACTTATTTTCAAAGAAGATTCTAATGCATATTCTATAGATGGTAGGATATTATTATCAAAGTTATTCATCTTAAATGAAATCAGTCTACCAATTAGACTATCTAGAGTAACATTATTGTTTGCAATTGCTCTCATTTCTTGTATAGTAAATACTCTTATAACATATACAAATAGTAAGGTTCTTAGGATTTTACTTACCACTTTCTCTTCTTCAAGTACACCTCCAACTCCTCAGATAGAATTGACTATCTCTTTTATTCTGCAGCTATACTGAGTGATATTATCTCCTTCTTTCATCCTTAGGTCATCAATCCTCCCTCTTAGGCTTTCTTCCTTAGTTCTTACTACATTAGCATCTCTTCCATGTATCGGCTTCAATTTGTCCCACTTTTTCTTTGCAGAGGTGTAGGTTTTGACATCTTCACACTCAGCATCATTTTATCATCATGCAATTATGCTCATGATTTTCTCTCAATTTCTCATGTGTGTGAGGTCCTGTAGGAAAGACATATTTAGTATCTAAGTATTTAACAAAATCATTTCCAATACCTCATAGGTTGAGTCTTATTCTACTTTTTCATGATGCAAAGTTGTCTTTTTTCAACTTGGGCACATCTCATTTTATCATCTTGTGATCTTTTTCTTAGGTCTTGAAACCTTCTTTCTAAGAACACAAGCTCTGATACCAATTGTTAGAATAATTGTGAGGGAGGAGGGGATGAATCAGTGGCCTAAAAAATATTCTAATAAATTAACCACAAAACTTTAAATCTTAAATATAAACCTCAAGTTATCTTTAGTCACACAAGATGTATGCCTTGAAATAAACTTAACAAATAACTACTACTTGGAGTTCATTGTTAAACCTTAGTCTTACTATTTACCAATTAGCAGTCTTTCATTTACCGAAATATAGTAAATTACTTAGTGTATACCGATCAATCTAGATTTAGTTATGTGTAATGCAAAACACTAAAGTAATAACTCATAAACACATTGACACATGGATTTTTAACGTGGAAATACTGTTAATGGAAAAACCACTTGGGACTGGTAACCCAAAATTTTCACTCTTCTAAAGTGATCTCGGTGAAGATCCAACCTTGTTAAAGGTTACAAACACACTGTTAGGTGTGACCTTGTTAGACGATTTAAATAGAATAGTTTGTCACTTGATATCTACAATCTCTATGCTACCTTTATGACTAAACCCAGTGTAGTTTTCCAATTGGTATCTGGAATCTCTATGCTATCTTCATGACCAAACCTTTTGATACTCCTTAGGATGTATCTCAATATATAAAGGATTGTTAAGTCCTGTTCGATTAAGAGATTTTCTGATCCAATGGTTAAATTGAAATAGTAAACGATATGTTCACACATACAACTATACTTTGCAGATTTTTAGATCTATTGTAAACTTATAATAGCTTTATTATCAATCTCTCCTTTCAATACCTTTTCTCCACTTCTTTCTGCTCGGTGATGGTGTTTCTCTATTGCTTGGTGTCTGGAGAATTAGCTTTGCTCTTCAACTTGATTGATCAGGTCTGATTGAAATCTTTTTTCATCAGTTTCTCTTCAACATCCTCTTCTCTATTCACTCCCCTAATTCATAATGAATTAAATTATCTCTTTATAGACATGATTTCACCATTTCTTAGTTCTTAAATTTATTTTTCTTGGTGTGATCCACAATTCTAGGCAATCTTGCTTAAAAATATACTTCAATTTTATCCTGTAGATTTATTTTTGACAACTGGAATAAAATAGCTTTAAAACTCTTACTTATCTCTAGCTTCTAACTTGTTGATGAAAACAATATTAACAACCAGTTACCTCTTTCTTTAGCTCTTTCTAGCTAAGTCTTTTATCATTTCTTAACTTCAGTTCTTTTTGGTGTTTTAACTCTTTGTTATCTTGGTGAACGCTTCAGTTCTCCTCAGGCATCTCCGTCGGGGCTATTTGTCCATCGGGTTTATCTATCCATCGGGTAACACTGTTGTTATGTCCATTATAAATGCTTGTGATTCTGATAATCGGTAATGCTTGTGATTCTTCTCATTGGGAATGCTTCTCAAGTTTCATGCTCGGGCATCACTTTGAATTTTCTCTCGGGGTTCTCTATCTGTCGGTGTGCACCGTCTGTCAGTGTCTATTGTTACTTTGTGAATACTTAAATTTTATGCATTACTAATAGCATAAATTTTATCTCTTTGGTTCTCTAAAGTCTTTGACACTTTTTATATAACCAATCAAATTATATCAAGTTGACATCAATGACAATACAATCCATTAACTGATTTAATTTCTTGCATTATCTTTCTACATTTCGGTGATCATCAAATTAACATCTTCAAACATTCAATCAGTTATGGTTCATCACTATCTTTTAAAAATCAATAAAAGATAAGTGTTTTATGTCTCACTTGTGGTGTCATGCCCAAAGCTAGGGAAAAACACACACACAATTATTTTTTTTAAGGACATAAAACAACATCAACAATGATGACACAATAATATTGAGAGCTCTGAGGGAAGGTGACAACATGGTGAATTTGCTTCTCAAGCTGAAAGGTCTAGTCATAGGTTGAGCCGGGGATATCAATAGAGGTGATTGCAGAGTTGGTCATCCAACTTGAAAGATGGTAAGAGAATATACGGTTTAGCACTGTAAGGACATAGGGTATACTGACCCCATTAGAGGTTGACCTAGAATTCAAACTCATTAATCCTATTCAATGTCATTACGATCCTTAAACATTCCTGGTTTAATAGGGTTTCCATAATTACTATAATCCTATCCAATATCATTGCGGAAGGATGCGTTTAATTTTCTAATTGATTTCATTCTAATAATGATAGTCTGAAAGGTGTATATATCTAGGTTATATATTTCATATGTGATTCATTAACATAATCGATAATTTGTCTATGTTATTAGTTCATGAGTTAACCATATTAATAATTGAATTATATTCGACATTAAACTGGGTAATGTGAACTAGCACAAAGTGATATCTAAACATACAAGGTGGATTAGTTAAACTACCATTACAAGATGTACTAAAGTCCTCTTATACATTAAATTAAATTAAATTAAGCAAATCAATTCATTAGGCCAACACCTTATTAGCTAATTCACAAATTCACAATTTTAAAAATAACCTAAGCTAACTAATATTAATGATCCACTTTAAATAATTAACCATCGGATAATATAGACTATTATTTTAATGCGTTGATTCAACACTAAATCTGAACAAGTTAATGAATCTATACATTTTGGCATAAAAACTAATTTTATTAATCTAATAATTAACTACACTATTTAATCAAAATTATATCTATATATAAGAAAGAAAACTACATAATTTAAAGTAAAACAATAAGGAACCAAATCTATTAAGCTAACTAATATGAATGATTTTTTTTGAATAGATAACCATTATATAAATTAGACTTTATTCTAAAAGGTTGATACATCACTAATTAATCGAATAAATCTATTTTTCAAATAGGCTATTCCATTTCAATTAATAACGTAAATTGCTAAACTATTTTTCTAATTAGGACAATAATAGAAGTATAATCTCATTAACATATAATCCATAGTTATATGTTTCATAGAAACTAAAACTATCAATCTAGTAATTAAATTCTCTCATTCTGAAAAAAAACACATGCAATCCCCTTAACAAAATTAAATTAACCTTTAATAAAACAATTAAATTAATCCTCTAGTAAAACCAATTTACCTATAACTCCTTAGAAAACATGGCCAATATATATTAAAATAACATAATACAATTAACTTAACTACTAACTAATACTAATGATTCATTGTAAGTAATTAGCCATTGTATAAATTAAACTACAATATTTTTATAAATGGATTCATTTCAATAAAAATATGCACATGAAAATAATCTATTAAATCACTAATCCAAAACAACTAACCTAAACACCATACTAATCCTACATATCCTACAAATCTAGCCTCCCTACTAACTAGCCTATCCCACCACCCATCACCCCTATTCCCAAGGCCCACTTGCCAAGTGGGTGGGGTGTGGGAATATCCCAAGATGCCCTTAAGACCTACAAATTTTTATGCAAGAGGAAGCCTTTTGAAAAATGCATGTGTAAGTTTCAAGGTGGAGGTGGGGACAACCTTAAGGTTTCCCATTCTAAAGTGCAGAAAACTTAAGGTAAGGGAAATTTCACATGGAGAGGGAATGGAGTGGTGTTAAAACCAAGGGATATGTAGATCCCCATGTCAGTACATAAGTACACATGGAGTGGGGAAGAGACTTGTCTTTGGGACAAGATTTAATGCCAAGTCAGCCCCATATATTTCGCATGGTGATAGGAAGGTAAGAAGAGTATGTGTTAGATTTATTTATTTTTTAATATTCCTTTCAAACATCAAAACTAGTCCCTTCCCTGCGCCAAACACAAGAGGGGTAAAAATGTAAGGAAAAGATATGTGGGGCCCACAGGGATACGTGTAAAACATTAAGCCTCCCCATGAATAAAAACTATACACTAGCACCAAAGAAAGTAATTAGAGGGGTAATAAAGGGGGTTTAGTGAGGGGAACAAAAAGAGAATATTCTTTGTGTAAAAGAGGAATTAATTCCACCCCCATACATTTTTCAGAGAACAATTTAGCTCTAAAATCTGAAAAATATCTTTGGTATAATTTGGGTTATTTTTTTGCTTCTATCATGTTGACTATTGATTTTCTTTTTGAAATAGTTATTTGTATGCATTTGATTATTCTATTAGTGCAATACACTATGCAAACTATAATTTGATTATTAGTATTAGTTCATTTTTACATTAATATACTAACTTGTTTGATTTTCTATTATTATCAAGTTTATCTCTTCTTTCCAAGGATTGAGGTGGCAATGAAAATTTTAAGGTAGAGTATTGATCCTAATGCAATAGAATTCAGATTTCCAATGGAATAATGAAGTGTTTATTAACTTGAAAACTTAAAATCAATTAAACATTATAGAGATTATAACATTCCTAAATCTACAAGATTTCTCATGCTATGAAAACTATTACATAATGAATAAGAGCTTTTCACATCTTACTTGACAAAGCTTTCAATATGGACATTACAACACTTAACAAGAAATGAATCTCAATACAACATTAAAGTTGCTCTCACACAACCACACCAAAATGGAGATCTCTCCCAAGCTTTATCCACAATCATCTTGATTCCAAAACCTACAAATACATGAGGAGAACCATGGGAAGCTCACCTCCCAACCAAGATCTCAAGGAGACCACCCCCGCTTGGAGAACCAAGGATAAACAGGTAAAAAATCCAAATTCTCACAACCATCACATATGCACAACACAACAATTAACTCCCAACCAAGGCTTCACAAATGAGTTTTCCAAGCCCATTGAACTAGGGTGAAGGTGGGCTTTTCCAAGGAGGAGAATGTCATATCTATTCAAAATTTTCAACAAGAGTTTTTATATGTCTTTTCAAGGCTATATTGACATTCCTTCCATATAAATATTTGGTCATTTCCTCTTCAAGGCAAAACCACATACATCTTTCCATCCAATCTTCCCTTATCTCCCCCAAAATTAGGATCAAATACAATGGCATGCAAGGGCCCATACACCTTACATTTTCTCCCTCTTCTCTCCATGAGAAGAGACTCTCACTACAATGGAGAGCCCAACTAACCCCTTCACCCAAGGCCACTTCTTCCCTTTCCA
>MU228026.1:279424-294270 GCA_018584345.1 Thuja plicata
CTTGATGTGATCCCTACAAGACATCTATATGCAAGTGGGATTAATATAACATCCTATAAGGTTTGGTGATTCTTGCCCAAGCCCTAATTTGACATGTCACCATCCACATGGACAATACAAGTGTCAAATGACACCAATAAAATACACATCACATTCACAATGACATGTCCAGTCTACAACATAAATTTAAACTATTAACACACATTCAGATTACGTTTACAACAAAGATCACATTACAATGAGGTTTCAACCCCTTATGGGATTAAACCTTGGCTTACTCAATTCACATGTGTTTAGCCATGATTCTCTGAATAATTCTATGGTTCTCTTTCCTACACACTAAACTTGAGCATCAGTAGTCCAAGGCAATAAAATAACACACACACACACACACACACACACACACACACACACACACACACATATAATTCATAATTTTCAACATTAGTCAACATGCAAAATTCAATTCTTAAATATACTTTTCATTAAGTAATGCTCAAACAGGGTGTTTCCATAATCCTAACATTATGATATTATTCATGCTATTTCCTAACTTTAAAGAATTTTTCATTTAATAATCAAATCTAATCATGATTAAGTCTTTCTCATCAAATCACATATCTAAGCATGTATAGCAAAAATCAACAATATGTTCTAGGTTATAATCCGCATCATAATATAATCCACATAATATAATCGTCATCATGAATTTTAATCCTTGACTTACAAATGAACATGCGTAAACTGAATCATAAGAACATGAACTCATTAACTCACATGTCACACTAATCATTCTAGATCTTATATAAATCATGATGTAGTTTTATCTAAATTGCATAAACATTAATTTTATCAATTCTAAAAACACCCGAATAGCATAAAATCAAATAACAAATTCCTCAAGTAATAGTTTCAAAAATGTCCCCTTAACTCAGCAAGATATTTCATCAACTATCCTTTAACCTTCAAGAAAATTTCACACCTCGACATACTTGCAATCTTGATTATAGTTTTCTTGAACAACTCATATAAACATGTGTACCTGAATTGAAACATCTCATGATTCATCTAAATCAATCATCATAATGTATCATAGAGTCAACATTGTGAGTATGGAAAGTTTTATAAATTATAAATTATCATTATCTAATTTAAACAAATCCCTATCAAAGGGTAAAACCTCCTAATTAATCAAAACGTAAAGCCAATTACTAGGTCTATCAAAATGGTAATTGGAAAAGCTATGATGGGTTTGGGGTGAGGCCTCACATCCTCCCCCCTAGGCATGAACTTCCTCCTGGAAGTTAGCCAACATAGGGCTAAGGTTCCAGTGTTGACATCTTGTTTAGTTCATTGAATAATTTTCAAATCTTTAATCTCGTGCAATGCATAAATCTAATGATAATATAAGTTAAGGATATGTTTTTCCTTGATTTAGGCACCTCTAAAATTTAGAAGCAAGATATTGTACAATTGAACTGTCTATCCAAACTTCACAATCTATTTTTATTCTACATTGTTATCATATCTCACCAATAACAAGATCACGTAAGGTAGTACTATCCAACGCACTAAATGGGATCTTCGTTCACAAGAAAATGTACAAATACATGGGACATCTTCCCTACAAGATGACTCAAATGTATGCTAACATCACTCTTGATGTTGGTTCCTATAATTTCTATATCTGGAGTATAGTTCCAAAATTAAGCTAAATATATCTTTTGCCACTATGATAATCCTTAGTTTATACCAATGTAATATTTTATTTATCAATAGCATCATAATATCTATGTAATGAGATCATAAAATAGTCTTACAAGGCCTATACATATTGCAACCAGCAAAAGACTCTCACCAAGGATACAAATATGGTCATAGATAACGCTGATGACAGGGGTGATGGAAAGCTTCTCTACAGTTGTATACTCATTTATAATAATAAAATATAATGGATTTCCCAATAAATCTTCTCCCTCATACATCCTATCATGAAATAACTTGCAAATAATCCAACCAAAAGAGGCTCATCAAATAATCACGAAATCCATAATTTAAAATTTCAAAAGAACGATTCAACAAGGTAAGATTCAAAAAGTGGCCACCTTGGTAAAATTTGTTACCAAAATAAGTAAAGAAAAGAAATCCTTGAGGCAAATAAGGATATTAAAACAAAATTTGGCTGAGCAACTCAACACATAATTTAATTACTTTCACATTGTTGGAATTCACCAAAATATACTTGCAAAACAAGGTAAAATAAAAGAAGAATAAATTTAGCAATCCATACTCTACCACAGTCGTTACATGAACTATGTGACCCTTTGATGTCACTTAGAGGGAGACGGGGAAATCTCAACATACATTCATCATGGCAATATTTAAAATAGACCAATTATGCCCTCATAAAGATAAAGCATTAAGGAAACATTTATTTGGGGAGAGAGGTAGACACAAAAACTTGGAAGACAAGTGCATATTATCATGCTATTCACCTCATGAGATCCTCCTTTCCTCAACGAAAGTTTCCACTGTGACATAGTTCACTAATGTCTTACTCTCAATAACATGAATTACATCATCGCACTTACACCACATTGCATGGGCAACATACTTAGGCCAACGTGTCATAAATCAACACTATTAAAAATTCTATAGGAGCATTTATTTTATGAATATAGGAATGACCAGAAACACGGTTACCAACATAATAATACCATGACTACATTAACTAGCATACTTATTACATATGAGTATTTTCAATCATCATAATTATGAAAAACTTCTCAAGTGGTTCCATTTGATGATTTGACACTCGATGTCCACAACAACCTTCCCTAGGTTAGGTGAGATAGATGCTTCCTTAGGATACCTCTCTCATCACAATAGGCATTACATTAATTAACTTATATCACTATGCATATATTCCATTATTTTACTTGATACTTATTTCTCATTACATTCCCAAGCATAATTCCTTCAATCACGAGGAGGGTTGCTTACAATTTTATACGTAGTGTAAAGAAATATTAGAATTTTATACTTTAATAGTTTGATGACTATCCACCAGGATAAAATTTATTGCACACACAATTATGTCCTATAGTTCATCAGGTCAACTTTGTCCATCTTTGATGTAGCCCAAATAACATTAACATTCAGAAGATACACAAAAAAATGTTACATAATTCAAACTCTTCATTAACTTCTCCAACTTACTCTTCCTCTACAATGAAATAAAACTCCTACTTAATATAATTCTCAAAATTACCATTTTTGGCAGGTTTTAGGGAAAAATAGTTTTTTCCATTTTTGGTAATTTTTAAAACTCATCCTATGAGTCCTGATTTTTCCCAAGGAAAAAACCCAACTAAGGCAAGTCGAATTGCCAACTAATCCATGAAATCAGAAACATGATTTTGGATTTATTACAAAAAGAAAACTAAAAAAAAGTTGGAAAGAAAAAGAAAAAGCCAATTTTGGAGGTCAAGATGAAATTTCAAGCTCCCGAAAAATGGTCGAAACGGCCACCAAAAGAGCTGGCTCTTTAAGGATATGTTTTTCCTTGATTTATGCACTTCTAAAATTGAGAAGCAAGATATTGTTCAATTGAACTGTCTATCAAAACTTCACAATCTATTATTTTTCTACATTGTTATCATATCTCACCAATAACAAGATCACATAGGGTAGTACTATCCAACACACTAAACATGATCTTCGTTCACAAGAAAATATACTAATACATGGGATATCTTCCTTACAAGATGACTCAAATGTATGGTAAAATCACTCTTGATGTTGGTTCCTATAATTTCTATATCTGGAGTATCATTCCAATATTAAGCTAACTATATCTTTTGCCACTATGATAATCCTTAGTTTATATGAATGTAATATTGTATTTATCAATAGCATCATAATATCTATGTAATGAGATCATAAAATAGTCTTACAAGGCCTATACATATTACAACTAGAAAAAGACTCTCACCAAGGCTACAAATATGGTCATAGATAACGCTGATGACAAGGGTGATGAAAAACTTCTCTACAGTTGTATCCTCATTTATAATAATGAAATATAATGGATTAGCTAATAAATATTCTCCCTCTTACATCCTATCATGAAATAACTTTCCAATAATCCAAACAAAAGAGCCTCATCAAATAATCATGAAATGCATAATTTAAAATTTGAAAAGAACGATTCAACAAGGTAAGATTCAAAAAGTGGCCACCTTGGTAAAATTTTATTACAAAAATAAGTAAAGAAAAGAAATCCTTGAGGCAAATAAGGATATTAAAACTTAATTTTGCTAAGAAACTCAACACACAATTTAATTACTTTCACATTGTTGGAAATCACCAAAATAAACTTGCAAAACAAGGTAAAATAAAAGAAGAATAAATTTAGCAATCCATACTCTACCACAGTCATTACATGAACTATGTGACCTTTTTAGGTCACTTAGAGCGAGATGGGGAAATCTCAACATATATTCATTATGGAAATATTTAAAATAGACCAATTATGCCCTGATAAAGATAAAGCATTACGGAAACATTTATTTGGGGAGAGAGGTAGACAAAAAAACTTGGAAGACAAGTGCATATTATAATGCTATTATCCTGACAACATCCTCCTTTCCATGAGGAAAGTTTCCACTGCGACATGGTTTACTAATGTCTTACTCTCAATAACATGAATTACATCATCGTACTTACACCACATTGAATGGCCAACATCCTTAGGCGAATGTGTCATAAATCAACACTATTAAAACTTCTACAGGAGAATTTAATTTATGAATATAGGAATGACCAGAAACACAGCTACCAACATAATAATATCATGAGTACATTAACTAGCATAATTATTACATACGAGTATTTTCAATCATCATAATTACGTAAAACTTCTCAAGTGGCTCCATTTGGTGATTTGACACTCGATGTCCACAACAACCTTCCCTAGGTTAGGTGATCTAGACACTTTCTTAGGATACCTCTCTCCTCACAATAGGCATTACATTAATTAATTTATATTACTATGCATATATTCCATTATTCTAGTTGATACTTATTTCTCACTACATTCCCAAGCATAATTCATTAAATCATCAGGAGGGTTTCTTACAATTTTATACATAGTGTAAATAAATATTAGTCTTTTATACTTCAATAGTTTGATGACTATTCATTAGGATAAAATTTATTTCACACACAATTATGTCCTATGGTTCGTCAGGTCAACTTTCTCCATCTTTGATGTAGCCCAAATAACATTAACATTCAGAAGATACACAACAAAATGTTATAGAATTTGAAATCTTCATTAACTTCTCCAACTTACTCTGCCTCTACAATAAAATAAAACTCCTACTTAATACAATTCCAAAAATTGGCATTTTTGGCAGGTTTTCAGGAAAAAAAGATTTTTCCATTTTTGGTAATTTTTAAAACTCATCTTATGAATCTTGATTTTTCCCAAGAAAAGCTCCAAACTAAGGCAAGTCAAATTACCATCTAATCTACAAAATTAGAAACACGATTTTGGATTTATTACAAAAACAAAACTAAAAAAAAAACTAGAAAGAAAAAGAAAAAGCCAATTTTGGAGGTCAAGATGAAATTTCAGGCTCCCGAAAAATGGTCGAAATGACCACCAACAGAGCTGGCTCTTTAAGGATATGTTTTTCCATGATTTAGGCACATTCAAAATTTAGAAGAAAGATATTTTACAATGGAAATGTCTATCCAAACTTCACAATCTATTATTATTCTACATTGTTATCATATCTCACCAATAACAAGATCACGTAAGGTAGTACTATCAAACACACTAAATGGGATCTTCGTTCACAATAAAATGTACTAATACATGGGACATCTTCTCTACAAGATGACTCAAATGTATGCTAACATCACTCTTGATGTTGGTTCGTATAATTTCTATATCTGGACTATAGTTCCAAAATTAAGCTAAATATATCTTTTCCCACTATGATAATCGTTAGTTTATACCAATGTAATATTGTATTTATTGGTAACATCATAATATATATGTAATGAGATCATAAAATAGTCTTACAAGGCATATACATTTTTCAACCAGTAAAAGACTCTCACCAAGGCTGCAAATATGGTCATAGATAACGCTAATGACAAGGGTGATGGAAAGCTTCTCTAAAGTTGTATCCTCATTTGTAATAATAAAATATAATGGATTTCCCAATAAATATTCTCCCTCATACATCCTATCATGAAATAACTTGCCAATAGTCCAACCAAAAGAGGCTCATCAAATAATCATGAAATCCATAATTTATAATTTGAAAAGAACGATTCAACAAGGTAGGATTCAAAAAGTAGCCACCTTGGTAAACTTTTGTTACTAAAATAAGTAAAGAAAATAAATCCTTGAGGCAAATAAGGATTTTAAAACAAAATTTGGCTAAGGAACTCAACACACAATTTAATTACTCTTACATTGTTGGAAATCACCAAAATAAATTTGCATTTAACATGGTAAAATAAAAGAAGTATTAATTTAGCAATACATACTCTACCACAGTCGTTACATGAACTATGCGACCTTTTGAGGTCACTCAGAGGGAGATGGGGAAATCTCAACATACATTCATTATGACAATATTTAAAATAGACCAATTATGCCCTAATAAAGATAAAGCATTAAGGAAACATTTATTTTGGGAGAGAGGTAGAGACAAAAACTTGGAAGACAAGTGCATATTATAATGCTATTCACCTCACAACATCCTCCTTTCCTTGAGGAAAGTTTCAACTGTGACGTGGTTCACTAATGCCTTACTCTCAATAACATGAATTACATCATTGGACTTACACCACATTGAATGGCCAACATACTTAGGCCAATGTGTCATAAATAAACACTATTAAAACTTCTATAGGAGCATTTATTTTATGAATATAGGAATGACCAGAAATAGGGTTATCAACATAATTACGTAAAAATTCTCAAGTGGCTCCATTTGGTGATTTGACACTCGATATCCACAACAACCTTCCCTAGGTTAGGTGAGCTAGATGCTTTCTTAGGATACCTCTCTCATCACAATAGGCATTACATTAATTAATTTATATTACTATGCATATATTCTATTATTCTACTTGATACTTATTTCTCACTACATTCCCAAGCATAATTCATTAAATCATGAGGAGGTTTGCTTACAATTTTATACATAGTGTAAAGAAATACTAGTATTTCATACTTTAATAGTTTGATGACTATCCATTAGGATAAAATTTATTGCACACATAATTATGTCCTATGGTTCGTCAGGTCAACTTTCTCCATCTTTGATGTATCCCAAGTAACACTAACATTTAGAAGATACACAGCAAAATGTTATAGAATTTGAACTCTTCATTAATTTCTCCAACTTACTCTGCCTCTACAATGAAATAAAACTCCTACTTAATGCAATTCCAAAAATTACCATTTTTGGCAGATTTTTAGGAAAAATAGATTTTTCCAGTTTTGGTATTTTTTAAAACTCATCCTATGAATCCCGATTTTTCCCAAGAAAAGCTCCCAACTAAGGCAAGTCAAACTGCCAACTAATCCGTGAAATCAGAAACATGATTTCAGATTTATTACAAAAAAAAAACAAAAACAAAACTGGAAAGAAAAAGAAAAAACCAACTTTGGAGGTCAAGATGAAATTTCAGGCTCCCGAAAAATGGTTGAAACGGCCACCAACAGAGCTGGCTCTTTTAGGATATGTTTTTCCTTGATTTAGGCACCTCTAAAATTTAGAAGCAAGATATTGTACAATTGAACTGTCTATCCAAACTTCACAATCTATTATTATTCTACATTGTTATCATATCTCACCAATAACAAGATCACATAAGGTAGCACTATCCAACACACTAAATGGGATCTTCATTCACAATAAAATGTACTAATACATGGGACATATTCCCTACAAGATGAGTCAAATGTATCCTAACATCACTCTTGATGTTGGTTCCTATAATTTCTATATCTGGAGTATAGTTCCAATATTAAGCTAAATATATCTTTTGCCACTATCATAATCCTTAGTTTATACCAACGTAATATTGTATTTATCGATATCATCATAATATCTATGTAATAAGATCATAAAATATTCTTACAAGGCCTATACATATTGCAAGCAGCAAAAGACTCTCAACAAGGCTACAAATATGGTCATAGATAACGCTGATGACAAGGCTGATGTAAAGCTTCTCTACATTTGTATCCTCATTTATAATAATAAAATATATTGGATTTCCCAATAAATCTTCTCCCTCATACATCCTATCATGAAAGAAATTGCCAATAATCGAACCAAAAGAGCCTCATCAAATAATCATGAAATCCATAATTTAAAATTCGAAATGAACAATTCAACAAGGCAAGATTCAAAAAGTTGCCACCTTTGTAAAATTTTATTACCATAATAAGTAAAGAAAAGAAATCCTTGAGGCAAATAAGGATATTAAAACTAAATTTGGCTAAGGAACTCAACGCACAATTTAATTACTTTCACATTGTTTGAAATCACCAAAATAAACTTGCAAAACAAGGTAAAATAAAAGAAGAATAAATTTAGCAATCCATACTCTACCACAGTCATTACATGAAATATGTGACCTTTTGAGGTCACTTACAGGGAGACGGGGAAATCTCAACATACATTCATTATGGCAATATTTAAAATAGACCAATTATGCACTCATAAAGATAAAGCATTAAGGAAACATTTATTTAGGGAGAGAGGTAGACACAAAAAATTGGAAGACAAGTGCATATTATCATGCTATTCACTTCACAACATCCTCCTTTCCTCGAGGAAAGTTTCCACTGCGACGTGGTTCACTAATGTCTTACTCTCAATAACATGAATTACATCATCATACTTACACCACATTAAATGGCCAACATACTTATGCCAATGTGTCATAAAACAACACTATTAAAACTTCTACATGAGGATTTATTTTATGAATATAGGAATGAGCAGAAACACGGTTACCAACATAATAATACCATGAGTACATTAACTAGCATAATATTACATATGAGTATTTTCAATCATCATAATTACGTAAAACTTCTCACGTGGCTCCATTTGGTGATTAGACACTCAATGTCCACAAAAACCTTCCTTAGGTTAGGTGAGCTAGATTCTTTCTTAGGATACCTCTCTCATCACAATAGGAATTACATTAATGAATTTATATTACTATGCATATATTCTTTTATTCTACTTGATACTTATTTCTCACTACATTCCCAAGCATAATTCATTAAATCATTTGGAGGGTTGCTTACAATTTTATAGATAGTGTAAAGAAATATTACTATTTTATACTTTAATAGTTTGATGACTATCCATTAGGATAAAATTTATTGCACACAGAATTATGTCCTATGGTTCATGAGGTCAACTTTCTCCATCTTTGATGTAGCCCAAGTAACACTAACATTCTGAAGATACACAACAAAATGTTAAAGAATTTAAACTCTTCATTAACTTCTCCAACCTACTCTGCCTTTACAATGAAATAAAACTCCTACTTAATACAATTCCAAAAATTACCATTTTTGGCAAGTTTTCGGGAAAAAGAGTTTTTTCCATTTTTGGTAATTTTTAAAACTCATCCCATGAATCCCAATTTTTCCCAAGAAAGGATACCAACTAAGGAAATTCAAATTTCCAACTAATCCACGAAATCAGAAACATGATTTCAGATTTATTACAAAAACAAAACTTAAAAAAAACTAGAAAGAAAAAGAAAAAGCCAATTTTGGAGGTCAAGATGAAAATTCAGGCTTCCAAAAAATGGTCGAAACGGCCACCAACAAAGTTGGCTCTTTAAGGATATGATTTTCCTTGATTTAGGCACCTCTAAAATTTAGAAGCAAGATATTGTACAATTGAACTGTCTATCCAAACTTCAAAATTTATTATTATTCTACATTGTTATCATATCTCACCAATAGAAAGATCACATAAGGTAGTACTATCCAACACACTAAATGGGATCTTAATTCAAAAGAAAATGTATTAATACATGGGACATCATAATATCTATGTAATGAGAACATAAAATAGTCTTACAAGGCCTATACATATAGAAACCAGAAAAGGACTCTCACCAAGGCTACAAATATTGTCATAGATAACACTGATGAAAATGGTGATGGAAAACTTCTCTACAGTTGTATCCTAATTTATAATAATAAAATATAACAGATTTCACAATAAATCATCTCCCTCATACATCCTATCATGAATGAACCTGCCAATAATCCAACCAAAAGAGCCTCATCAAATAGTCATGAAATCCATAATTTAAAATTCGAAAAGAATGGTTCAACAAGGCAAGATTCAAAAAGTGGCCACCTTGGTAAAATTTTATTACAAAAATAAGTAAAGAAAAGAAATCCTTGAGGAAAATAACGATATTAAAACAAAATTTGGCTAAGAAACTCAACACACAATTTAATTACTTTCACATTGTTGGAAATAACGAAAATAAACTTGCAAAACAAGGTAAAATAAAAGAAGAATAAATTTTGCAATCCATACTCTACCACAGTCGTTACATGAGCTATGTGACCTTTTGAGGTCACTCAAAGGGAGACGGGGAAATCTCAACATACATTCATTATGGAAATATTTAAAATAGGCCAATTATGCGCTGATAAATACAAAGCATTAAGGAAACATTTATTTGGGGAGAGAGGTAGACACAAAAACTTGGAAGACAAGTGTATATTATCATACTATTCACCTCACAACATCCTCCTTTCCTCGAGAAAATTTTCCACTGTGACCTGGATCACTAATGTCTTACTCTAATTAACATGAATTACATCATCGTACTTACACCACATTGAATGGCCAACATACTTAGGTCCATGTGTCATAAATGAACACTATTAAAACTTCTACAGAAGCATTTATTTTATCAGTATAGGAATGACCAAAAACTTGGTTATGAACATTATAATACTAGGAGTACATTAACTAGCATAATTATTACATATGAGTATTTTCAATCATCATAATTACGTAAAACTTCCCAAGTGGCTCCATTTGGTGATTTGACATTCGATGTCCACAACAACCTTCTCTAGGTTAGGAGAGCTAGACGCTTTCCTGGGATACCTCTCTCATCACAATAAGCATTACATTAATTAATTTATATTACTATGCATATGTTCCATTATTCTACTTGATACTTATTTCTCACTACATTCCCAAGCATAATTCATTAAATCACGAGGAGGGTTACTTACAATTGTATACATAGTGTAAAGAAATATTAGTATTTTATACTTTAATAGTTTGATGACTATCCATTAGGATAAAATTTATTGCACACACAATTATGTCCTATTGTTCGTCAGGTCAACTTTCTTCATCTTCGATGTAGCCCAAATAACATTAACATTCAGAAGATACACAATAAAATGTTATAGAATTTGAAATCTTCATTAAATTCTCCAACTTACTCTGCCTCTACAATGAAATAAAACTCCTACTTAATACAATTCTAAAAATTACAATTTTTGGTAGGTTTTCGGGAAAAATAGATTTTTCCATTTTTGGTAATTTTTAAAACTCATCCTATGAATCCCATTTTTTCCCAAAAAAAGCTCCCAATTAAGGCAAGTCAAATTACCAACTAATCCAATATATCAGAAACATGATTTTGTATTTATTACAAAAACAAAACTCAAAAAAAGACTGGAAATAAAAAGAAAAATGGTTGAAACAGCCACCAAAAGAGATCGCTCGCTAAGGATATATTTTTCTTTGATTTAGGCACCTCTAAAATTTAGAATCAGGATATTGTATAATTGAACTATCTATCCAAACTTCACAATCTATTATTATTCTACATTGTTATCAAATCTCACCAATAACAAGATAACGTAAGGTAGTACTATCCAACACACTAAATGGGATCTTTGGTCACAAGAAAATGTACTAATACATGGGACATCTTCCCTACAAGATGACTCAAATTTATGCTAACATCACTCTTGATGTTGGTTCCTATAATTTCTATATTTGGAGTATAGTTCCAATATTAAGCTAAATATATCTTTTGCCACTATGATAATCCTTAGTTTATACCAATGTAATATTGTATTTAGCGATAGAATCATAATATCTATGTAATGAGATCATAAAATAGTCTTACAAGGCCTATACATATTGTAACGGGAAAAAGACTCTCACGAAGGCTACAAATATGGTCATAGATAACGCTGATGACAAGGGCGATGGAAAGCTTCTCTATAGTTGTATCCTCATTTATAATAATAAAATATAATGTATTTCCCAATAAATATTCTCACTCATACATCCTATCATAAAAGAACTTTCCAATAATCCAACCAAAAGAGTCTCATCAAATAATTATGAAATCCATAATTCAAAATTTGTAAAGAATGATTCAACATGGTAAGATTCAAAAAGTGGCCACCTTGGTAAAATTTCATTACAAAAATAAGTAAAGAAAAGAAATCCTTGAGAAAAATATGTATATTAAAACAAAATTTGGCTAAGAAACTCAACACACAATTTAATTACTTTCACATTGTTGGAAATCACCAAATAAACTTGCAAAACAAGGTAAAATAAAAGAAGAATAAATTTAGTTATCCATACACTACCACAGTCTTTAAATGAACTATGTGACCTTTTGAGGTCACTCAGAGGGAGATGGGGAAATCTCAACATACATTCATTATGGTAATATTTAAAATAGACCAATTATACCATGATAAAGATAAAGCATTAAGGAAACATTTATTTGGGGAGAGAGGTAGACACAAAAACTTGGAAGACAAGTGCATATTATCATGCTATTCACCTCACAACATCCTCCTTTCCTTGAGGAATGTTTGCACTGTGACTTGGTTCACTAATGTCTTACTCTAAATAACATGAATTACATCATCGTACTTACACCACATTGAATGGCCAACATACTTACGAAAATGTGTCATAAATCAACACTATTAAAAATTCTACGGGAGCATTTATTTTATGAATATAGGAATGACAAGAAACTTGGTTACCAACATAATAATACCATGAGTACATTAACTTGCATAATTATTACATATGAGTATTTTCAATCATCATAATTACGTAAAGCTTCTCAAGTGGCTCCATTTGGTGATTTGCCACTCGATGTCCACAATAACCTTCCCTAGGTTAGGTTAGCTAGACGCTTTCTTAGGATACCTATGTCATCACAATTGGCATTACATTAATTAATTTATATTACTATGCATATATTCCATTATTATACTTCATACTTATTTCTCACTACATTCCCAAGCATAATTCATTAAATCACGAGGAGTGTTGCTTACAATTTTATACATAGTGTAAAGAAATATTAGTATTTTATACTTTAATAGTTTGATGACTATCCATTGGGATAAAATTTATTGCACACACAATTATGTCCTATGGTTCGTCAGGTCAACTTTCTCCATCTTTGATGTAGCCCAAATAACATTAACATTCAGAAGATACACAAGAAAATGTTACAGAATTTGAACTCTTCATTAAATTCTCCAACTTACTCTACCTCTACAATGAAATAAAACTCCTACTTAGTACAATGCTGAAAATTACATTTTTTGGCAGGTTTTCGGGAAAAACAAATTTTTTCATTTTTGGTAATTTTTAAGACTAATCCTATGAATCCTAATTTTACCCAAGAAAAGCTCCCAACTAAGGCAATTCGAATAGAAAACTAATCCATGAAATCTAAAACTTGATTTCAGATTTATTACAAAAACAAAACTAAAAAAAAATGGAAAGAAAAAGAAAAAGCCAATTTTGGAGGTCAAGATGAAAATTCAGGCTCCCAAAAAATGGTCGAAACGGCCACCAACAGAGCTGGGTCTTGAAGGATATGATTTTCCTTGATTTAGGAACCTCTAAAATTTAGAAGCAAGATATTGTACAATTGAACTGTCTATCCAAACTTCACAATCTATTATTATTCTACATTGTTATCATATCTCACCAACAACAAGATCACGTAATGTAGTACTATCCAACACACTAAATTGGATCTTCGTTCACAAGAAAATGTACTAATACATCGGACATCTTCCCTACAAGATGACTCAAATGTATGCTAACATCACTCTTGATGTTGGTTCCTATAATTTATATATCTTGAGTATAGTTCTGGAATATTAAGCTAAATATATCTTTTGCCACTACAATAATCCTTAGTTTATAGCAATGTAATATTGTATTTATCAATAACATCATAATATCTATGTAATGAGATCATAAAATAGTCCTTTAAGACCTATACATATTGTAACGAGCAAAAGACTCTCACCAAGGCTACAAATATGATCATAGATAACGCTAATGACAAGAGTGATGGAAAACTTCTCTACAGTTGTATCCTCATTTATAATAATAAAATATAATGGATATTAAAATTTACTTAGTTCAAATTTACATGTGAGATATTAAAATTTACTTAGTTCAATCTATAGATCCATCCATCTATCTAGATATATGCAGTTCAATCTATAGATCTATCTATCTATATAGATACATGTGCAACTCAATGGAGGTCATATAATGTGAAATATATACTTACCAATTTTGACCAATCCTGAGATATGATCGTAATGAGTAGAAATCAAAGGAACATCATCAAATTTTTCATCTTCATCTCTATCAAATGTATCGGTAACAACTAGTGGCACTAGATTCCATGCACCTACATATCCACGGTCTTGATTGATGCATTCCTCATAA
>MU228026.1:309054-328825 GCA_018584345.1 Thuja plicata
CAAAGAGGGAGATTGTTGGAAACAATTGTTTAATTGTGTATTGTCCTTGATGTTACACAAATGTCATATCAGTCATTAGACAGAGTCTACCAAGCTCAGAATGTTCAGCAAGGCAGTTGACAGAGTCAACCGAGCTTGGACGGTAAGAGAAGAAATTTACAGAGTCTACCAAGCACTCCAGAATACTATACCGAGAAGTTAGTTACTACCGAGCTCTCTCGATCGACAAAAGAAATTTAGTCTCTACCGAGTTCACTCGGTCATCAAAGAAAATGTGAAGGAAAGTCAGTTCTTACCGAGTTCACTCGGTTACCAAAGGATTTTTGCAGAATCTGCAATGTTCACCGAGCATCAGTTGGTCAACACTGGAATATCATTTCTGGACAGCGTCAGCCTGCGAAGGATTTTATTTGTGAAATGTTTATACAGCCGACTAATAAATATCTATTAATTGAAACTTGTAATTGGGCTGACTTGATAACCTGAAGGGTATATATGAAAGGTCAAGTTGCGAATTCAAAGAGTGTGTGAAAAGAGTGAGAAGTGTGGAAATATGAAGAAGCGTGTGCGAATAAGGATATGATACGCAGAAGGAATGTGCAAATTCTGATGAAGGATTAGAGATATCCTTGAGGTGATGCAAAGATATATTTGATCAGTAAGGATCTATTGGAGCAGAACAGAGATCTGTATCAGCAAGATAAGTTGCATTTAATTCAGCTCACTTCATTGTTACCTTCTAACCATTGTAGCAGTGATACCGAAATCTCTTAGCAGAGTTGGTCTAACAACCATTTCATAAATCCTCTAACAAGGTGACAATTCAGTTGAATTTCTCTAAAGACCTCTCACAAAGCCACTCCTAGCAGGGTGATTAAATCCTTTAACAGGGTCACACCTAACAGTGTGTTTTGTAACCTTTAACAGGGTTGGCTCCTAACAGGGCTCACTTCAGAAGAGTGAAAATCAGTAACTAGTTGCATTGGTGGTTTTCCCAAATTGGGTTTCCAGGTTATATCTCGTGTTACTTGTGTTTCTGCTATTTGATTTATGCATGTCAATAACTGTGAATGTTTAATGAACAATAATAAGTTAATCTACCAAGTAAAAGCAGTATATATTAAAGACATCTAAGGGACTTGTGGATTTATTTTTTTGGTAACTGATTCACCCCTCCCCTTTCAGTTACTCCATCTATATTTCCAATAGTTTCTATAATTTATATATCTAGAATATAGTTCCAATATTAAGCTAAATATATCTTTTGCCACTATGATAATCCTTAGTTTGTACCAACGTAATATTGTATTTATCGATAGCATCATAATATCTATGTAATGGGATCATAAATTAGTCTTACAAGGCCTATACATATTGCAACCAACAAAAGACTCTCACCAAGGTGACAAATATGGTCATAGATAACGCTGATGACAAGGGTGATTGAAATCTTCTCTATAGTTGTATCCTCATTTATAATAATAAAATATAATGGATTTCCCAATAAATATTCTCCCTCATACATCCTATCATGAAAGAACTTTCCATTAATCCAACCAAAAGAGCCTCATCAAATAATGATGAAATCCATAACTTAAAATTTGAAAAGAACGATTCAACAAGGTAAGATTCAAAAAGTGGACACCTTGGTAAAATTTTATTACAAAAATAAGTAAAGAGAAGAAATTCTTGAGGCAAATAAGGATATTAAAACAAAATTTGGCTGAGCAACTCAACACACAATTTAATTACTTTCACATTGTTGGAAATCACCAAAATAAAATTGCAATACAAGGTAAAATAAAAGAAGAATAAATTTAGCAATCCATACTCTACCACAGTCGTTACATGAACTATGTGACCTTTTGAGGTCACTCAGATGGAGATGGGGAATCTCAACAGACATTTATTATGGCAATATTTAAAATAGACCAATTATGCCCTGATAAAGATAAAGCATTAAGGAAACATTTATTTGGAGAGAGAGGTAGACACAAAAACTTGGAAGACAAGTGCATATTATCATGCTATTCACCTCACAAAGTCCTCCTTTCCTGGAGGAAAGTTTCCACTGCGACGTGTTTCACTAATGTCTTACTCTCAATAACATGAATTACATCATCATACTTACACCACATTGAATGGCCAACATACTTAGGCCAATGTGTCATAAATAAACACTATTAAAACTTCTACAGGAGCATTTATTTTATGAATATAGGAATGACCAGAAACATAGTTACCAACATAATAATACCATGAGTACATTAACTATAATAATTATTGCATATGAGTATTTTCAATCATCATAATTACGTAAAACTTCTCGAGTGGCTCCATTTGGTGATTTGACACTCAATGTCCATAAAAACCTTCCCTATGTTAGGCGAGCTAGATTCTTTCTTAGGATACCTCTCTCATCACAATAGGAATTACATTAATTAATTTATATTACTATGCATATATTCCATTATTCTACTTGATACTTATTTCTCACTACATTCCCAAGCATAATTCATTAAATTATGAGGAGGGTTGCTTACAATTTTATACATAGTGTAAAGAAATATTAGTATTTTATACTTTAATAGTTTGATGACTATCCATTAGGATAAAATTTATTGCACACACAATTATGTCCTATGGTTCGTCAGGTCAACTTTCACCATCTTTGATGTAGCCCAAATAACATTAACATTCAAAAGATACACAACAAAATGTTAGAGAATTTGAACTCTTCATTAACTTCTCCAACTTACTCTGCCTCTACAATGAAATAAAACTCCTACTTAATACAATTCCAATAATTACGATTTTTGGTAGGTTTTTGAGAAAAATAGATTTTTCCATTTTTGGTAATTTTTAAAACTCATCCTATGAATCTCAATTTTTCCAAAGAAAAGCTCTCAACTAAGGCAAGTCGAATTGCCAACTAATCCACAAAATTAGAAACATGATTTCGGATTTATTACAAAAACAAAACTAAAAAAAACTGGAAAGAAAAATAAAAAGCCAATTTTGGAGGTCAAGATAAAATTTCAGGCTCCAGAAAAATGGTCAAAATGGTCAGTAACAGAGCTGGCTCTTTAAGGATATGTTTTTTTCTTGATTTAGGCACCTCTAAAATTTAGAAGCAAGATATTGTACAGTTGAACTGTCTATCCAAACTTCACAATCAATTATTATTCTAGATTGTTATCATATCTCACCAATAGCAAGATCACGTAAGGTACTACTACCCAACATAGTAAATGGGATCTTTGTTCACAAGAAAATGTACTAATACATGGGACATCTTCCGTAAAAGATGACTCAAATGTATGCTAACATCACTCTTGATGTTGGTTCCTCTAATTTCTATATCTGGAGTATAGTTTCAATATTAAGCTAAATATATCTTTTTCCACTATGATAATCCTTATTTTATACCAACATAATATTGTATTTATCGATAGCATCTTAATATCTATGTAATGGGATCATAAAATAGTCTTACAAGGCCTATACATATTGCAACCAGCAAAAGACTCTCAACAAGTCTACAAATATGGTCATAGATTACACTGATGACAAGGGTGATTGAAAGATTCTCTACAGTTGTATCCTCATTTATAATAATAAAATATAATGGATTTCCCAATAAATCTTCTCCCTCATACATCATATAATGAAAAAACTTGCCAATAATCCAACCAAAAGAGCCTCATCAAATAATCATGACATCCATAATTTAAAATTTGAAAAGAACGATTCAGAAGGTAAGATTAAAAAAGTGGCCACCTTGGTAAAATTTTAGTACAAAAATAAGTAAAGAAAAGAAATCCTTGATGCAAATAAGGATATTAAAACAAAATTTGGCTAAGAAACTCAACACACAATTTAATTACTTTCACATTGTTGGAAAACACCAAAATAAAATTGGAAAACAAGGTAAAATAAAAGAAGAATAAATTTAGCAATCAATACTCTACCACAGTCATTACATGAACTATGTGACCTTTTGAGGTCATTCAAATAGAGACGGGGAAATCTCAACATACATTCACTATGGCAATATTTAAAATAGACCAATTATGCCCTGATAAAGATAAAGCATTAAGGAAACATTTATTTGGGGTTAGAGGTAGACACAAAAACTTGGAAGACAAGTGAATATTATCATTTTATCCACCTAACAATATCCTCCTTTCCTCAAGGAAAGTTTCCCTTGTGACGTGGTTCACTAATGTGTTACTCTCAATAACATGTATTACATCATTGTACTTACACCACATCAAATGGCCAACATACTTAGGCCAATGTGTCATAAATCAACACTATTAAAAATTCTATAGGAGCATTTATTTTATGAATATAGGAATGAGCAGAAACATGGTTACCAACATAATAGTACCATGAGTACATTAACTAGCATAATATTACGTACGAGTATTTTCAATCATCATAATTACGTAAAACTTCTCAAGTGGCTCCATTTGGTTATTTGACACTCGATGTCCACAAAAACCTTCCCTAGGTTAGGTGAGCTAGATGCTTTCTTAGGATACCTCTCTCATCACAATATGCATTACATTAACTAATTTATATTACTATACATATATTCCATTATTCTACTTGATATTTATTTCTCACTACATTCCCAAGCATAATTCATTAAATCACGAGGAGGGTTGCTTACGATTTTATACATAGTGAAAGAAATATTAGTATTTTATACTTTAATAGTTTGATGACTATCCATTAGGATAAAATTTAATGCACACACAATTATCTCCTATGGTTCGTCAGGTTAACTTTCTCCATCTTTGATGTAGCCCAAATAACATTAACATTCAGAAGATACACAACACAATGTTACAGAATTTGAACTCTTCATTAACTTCTCCAACTTACTTTGCGTCTACAACGAAATAAAACTCCTACTTAATACAATTCCAAAAATTACCATTTTTGGCAGGTTTTGGGGAAAAATAGATTTTTCTATTTTTGGTAATTTTTAAAACTCATCCTATGAATCCCAATTTTTTCCCAAGAAAAGCTCCCAAGTAAGGCGAGTCGAATTTCCAACTAATCCAAAAAATAAGAAACATGATTTTTGATTTATTACTAAAACAAAACTGAAAGAAAAATTGGAAAGAAAAAGAAAAAGCCAATTTTGGAGGTCAAGATGAAATTTCAGGCTCCCAAAAAATGGTCAAAACGGCCACCAACAGAGCTGGCTCTTTAAGGATATGTTTTTCCTTGATTTAGGCACCTCTAAAATTTAGAAGCAAGATATTGTACAATTGATCTGTCTTTCCAAACTTCACAATCAATTATTATTCTACATTGTTATCATATCTCACCAATAACAAGATCACGTAAGGTAGTACTATCCAATACAGTAAATGGGATCTTTGTTCACAATAAAATGTACTAATACATGGGACATCTTCCCTACAAGATGGCTCAAATGTATGTTAACATCACTCTTGATGTTGGTTCCTATAATTTCTATATCTGGAGTATAATTCCAATATTAAGCTAAATATATCTTTTGCCACTATGATAATCCTTAGTTTATACCAACGTAATATTGTATTTATCGATAGCACCATAATATCTATGTAATGGGATCATAAAATAGTCTTACAAGACCTATACATATTGCAACCAACAAAAGACTCACCAAGGCTACAAATATGGTCATAGATAACGCTGATGACAAGGGTGATTGAAAGCTTCTCTACAGTTGTATCCTCAATTATAATAATAAAATATAATTGATTTCCCAATAAATATTCTCCCTCATACAACCTATCATGAAAGAACTTGCCAATAATCCAACCAAAAGAGCCTCATCAAATAATCATGAAATCCATAATTTAAACTTTGAAAAGAACGATTCAACAAGGTAAGATTCAAAAAGTGGCGTCCTTAGTAAAGAAAAGAAATCCTTGAAGAAAATAAGGATATTAAAAAAAAAATTTGCTAAGCAACTCAACACACAATTTAATTACTTTCACATTGTTGGAAAACACCAAAATAAAATTGCAAAACAAGGTAAAATAAAATAAGAATAAATTTAGCAATCCATACTGTACCACAGTCATTACATGAACTATGTGACCTTTTGAGGTCACTCAGATGGAGATGGGGAAATCTCAACATACATTCATTATGGAAATATTTAAAATAGACCAATTATGCCCTGATAAAAATAAAGCATTAAGAAAACATTTATTTGGGGTGAGAGGTAGACACAAAAACTTGGAAGACAAGTGCATATTATCATGCTATTCACCTTACAACATCCTCCTTTTCTCAAGGAAAGTTTCCACTGTGACGTGGTTCACTAATGTCTTAGTCTCAATAACATGAATTACATCATCGTACTTACGCCACATTGAATGGCCAACATACTTAGGCCAATGTGTCATAAATCAACACTATTAAAAATTATACAAGAGCATTTATTTTATGAATATACGAATGACCAGTAACACGGTTACCAACATAATAATACCATGAGTACATTAACTAGCATAATTATTACATATTAGTATTTTCAATCATCATAATTATGTAAAACTTCTCAAGTGGCTCCATTTGGTGATTTGACACTCGATGTCCACAAAAACCTTCCCTAGGTTAGGTGAGCTAGACACTTTCTTAGGATACCTCTCTCATCACAATAGGAATTACATTATTTAATTTATATTACTATGCATATATTCCATTATTCTACTTGATACTTATTTCTCACTACATTCCCAAGCATAATTCATTAAATCACGAGGGTTGCTTACAATTGTATACATAGTGTAAAGAAATATTATTATTTTATACTTTAATAGTTTGATGAATATCTATTAGGATAAAATTTATTGCACACACAATTATGTCCTATGGTTCGTCAGGTCAACTTTCTCCATCTTTGATGTAGCCCAAATAACATTAACATTCAGAACATACATAACAAAATGTTACAGAATTTGAACTCTTCATTAACTTCTGCAACTTACTCTGCCTCTACAATGAAATAAAACTCCTACTTAATACAATTCTAAAAATTACCATTTTTGGTAGGTTTTCAGGAAAAATATATTTTTCCATTTTTGGTAATTTTTAAAACTCATGCTATGAATCCTGATTTTTAGCAATCTAAAAGCTCCCAACTATGGAGAAAATTAATTAATTTAATGCCTATAATATCTATGTAATGAGATCATAAAATAGTCTTACAAGGCCTATACATATTTCAACCAGCAAAAGACTCTCACCAAGGCTACAAATATGGTCATAGATAACGCTGATGACAAGGGTGATGGAAAGCTTCTCTACAGTTGTATCCTCATTTATAATAATAAAATATAATGGATTTCCCAATAAATCTTCTCCCTCATACATCCTATCATGAAAGAACTTGCCAATAATCCAACCAAAAAAGCCTCATCAAATAATCATGAAATCCATAATTTAAAATTCGAAAAGATCTATTCAACAAGGCAAGATTCAAAAAGTGGCCACCTTGGTAAAATTTTATTGCAAAAATAAGTAAAGAAAAGAAATCCTTGATGCAAATAAGGATATTAAAACAAAATTTGGCTAAGAAACTCAACACACAATTTAATTACTTTCACATTGTTGGAAATCACCAAAATAAACTTACAAAACAAGGTAAAATAAAAGAAGAATAAATTTAGCAATCCATACTCTACCAGAGTCGTTACATTAACTATGTGACCTTTTGAGGTCACTCAGAGGGAGATGGGGAAATCTCAACATACATTCATTATGGCAATATTTAAAATAGACCAATTATGCCCTGATAAAGATAAAGCATTAAGGAAACATTTATTTGGGGAGAGAGGTAGACACAAAAACTTGGAAGACAAGTGCATATTATCATGCTATTCACAATTTTATACATAGTGTAAAGAAATATTAGTATTTTATACTTTAATAGTTTGATGACTATCCATTTGGATAAAATTTATTGCACACACAATTATGTCCTATGGTTCGTCAGGTCAACTTTCTCCATCTTTGATGTAGCCCAAATAACATTAATATTCAGAACATACAAAAAATAATGTTAAAGAATTTGAACTCTTCATTAACTTCTCCTACTTAATCTACCTCTACAATGAGATAAAACTCCTACTTAATACATTTCTGAAAATTACCATTTTTGGCAGGTTTTCGGGAAATATAGATTTTCCCTTTTTTGGTAATTTTTAAAATTCATCCTATGAATCCTGATTTTTCCCTAGAAAAGCTCCCAACTAAGGAAAGTCGAATTTCCAACTAATCCATGAAATCAGAAACATGATTTCATATTTGTTACAAAAACAAAACTCAAAAGAAAAACTAGAAAGAAAAAGAAAAGCCAATTTTGGAGGTCAAGATGAAATTTTAGGCTCTCGAAAAATGGTCGAAATGGCCACCAACAGATTTGGCTCTTTAAGAATATGTTTTTCCTTGATTTAGGCACCTCTAAAATTTAGAAGCAAGATATTGTACAGTTGAACTGTCTATCCAAAGTTCACAATCTATTATTAATCTACATTGTTATCATATCTCACCAATAACAAGATCACGTAAGGTAGTACTATCCAATACACTAAATGGGATCTTTGTTCACAAGAAAATGTACTAATAAATGGGACATCTTCCCTACAAGATGACTCAAATGTATGCTAACATCACTCTTGATGTTGGTTCCTATAATTTCTATATCTGGAGTATAGTTCCGATATTAAGCTAAATATATCTTTTGCCACTATGATAATCCTTAGTTTATAAAAATGTAATATTGTATTTATTGATAGCATCATAATATCTATGTAATGAGATCATAAAATAGTCTTACAAGGCCTATACATATTGCAACCAGCAAAAGACTCTCACCAAGGCTACAGATATGATCGTAGATAACACTGACGACAAGGGTGACGGAAAGCTTCTCTACACTTGTATCGTCATTTATAATAATAAAATATAATGGATTTCCCAATAAAACTTCTCCCTCATACATACTATCATGAAAGAACTTGCCAATAATCCAACCAAAAGAGCCTCATCAAATAATCATGAAATCCATAATTTAAAATTTGAAAAGAATGATTCAACAAGGCAAGATTCAAAAAGTGGCTTCCTTAGTAAAATTTTATTACAAAAATAAGTAAAGAAAATAAATCCTTGAGGCAAATAAGGATATTAAAATAAAATTTGGCTAAGAATCTCAACACAATTTAATTACTTTCACATTGTTGGAAATCACCAAAATAAACTTGGAAAACAAGGTAAAATAAAAGAAGAATAAATTTAGCAATCCATACTCTACCACAGTCGTTACATGAACTATGTGACCTTTTGAGGTCACTCAGAGGGAGACAGGGAAATCTCAACATACATTCATTATGGAAATATTTAAAATAGACCAAATATGCCCTGATAAAGATAAAGCACTAAGGAAACATTTATTCTGGGAGAGAGGTAGACACAAAAACTTGGAAGACAAGTGCAGATTATCATACTATTCACCTCACAACATCCTCCTTTCCTCGAGGAAAGTTTCCACTATGACGTGTTTCACTAATGTATTACTCTCAATAACATGAATTACTTCATTGTACTTACACCACATTGAATGGCGAACATACTTAGGCCAATGTGTCATAAATAAACACTATTAAAACTTCTATAGGAGCATTTATTTTATGAATATAGGAATGACTAGAAACACGAATACCAACATAATAATACCATGAGTACGTTAACTAGCATAATTATTACATATGAGCATTTTCAATCATCATAATTACGTAAAACTTCTCAAGTGGCTCCATTTGGTGATTTGACACTCGATATCCACAACAACATTCCATAGGTTAGGTGATCTAGAAACTTTCTTAGGATACCTCTCTCATCAAAATAGCCATTACATTAATTAATTTATATTACTATGCATATATTCCATTATTCTAGTTGATACTGATTTCTCACTACATTCCCAAGCATAATTCATTAAATCACAAGGAGGGTTGCTTACAATTTTATACATAGTGTAAAGAAATATTAGTATTTTATACTTTAATAGTTTGATGACTATCAATTAGGATAAAATTTATTGCACACACAATTATGTCCTATGGTTCGTCAGGTCAACTTTCTCCATCTTTGATGTAGCCCAAATAACATTAATATTCATAACATACACAACAAAATGTTACAGAATTTGAACTCTTCATTAACTTCTTCGACTTACTCTGCCTCTATAATGAAATAAAACTCCTTCTTAATAGAATTCTTAAAATTACCCTTTTTTGCAGGTTTTCAGGAAAAATAGATTTTTCCATTTTTTGTAATTTTTAAAACTCATCCTATGAATCCTGATTTTTCGCAAGAAAAGCTCCCAACTAAGGCAAGTTGAATTGCCAACTAATCCACTAAATTAGAAACATGATTTCGGATTTATTACAAAAACAAAACTAAACAAAAAAAATAAGAAACAAAAAGAAAAAGCCAATTTTGGAGGTCAAGATGAAATTTCAGGCTCCCGAAAAATGGTCAAAACGGCCACCAACAGAGCTGGCTCTTTAAGGATATGTTCCCTAAAAGGTGACTTAAATGTATGCTAACATCACTCTTGATTTTGGTTCCTATAATTTCTATATCTGGAGTATAGTTCCAATATTAAGATAAATATATCTTTTGTGACTATGATAATCCTTAGTTTATGCCAACGTAAATTTGTATTTATCGATAGCATCATAATATCTATGTAATGAGATCATAAAATAGTCTTACAAGCCCTATACATATTGTAACCAGCAAAATACTCTCACCAAGGCTACAAATATGGTCATAGATAACACTGATGACAAGGGTGATAGAAAGCTTCTCTACAGTTAAATCCTCATAATAATAAAATATAATGGATTCCCAATAAATATTATCCCTCATACATCCTATCATGAAAGAACTTGCCAATAATCTAACTAAAAGAGCCTCATCAAATAATCATGAAATGCATAATTTAAAATTTGAAAACAACGATTCAACAAGGTAAGATTCAAAAAGTCGCCACTTTGGTAAAATTTTATTACAAAAATAAGTAAAGAAAAGAAATCCTTGAGGAAAATAAGGATATTAAAACAAAATTTGGCGAAGAAACTCAACACACAATTTAATTACTTTCACATTGTTGGAAATCACCAAAATAAACTTGCAAAACAAGGTAAAATAAAAGAAGAATAAATTTAGCAATCCATACTCTACCAAAGTCGTTACATGAACTATCTGACCTTTTTAGGTCACTCAGAGGGAGGCCAGGAAATCTCAATATACATTCATTATGGCAATATTTAAAATAGACCAATTATGCCTTGATAAAGATAAAGCATTAAGGAAACATTTATTTGGGGAGAGAGGTAGAAACAAAAACTTGGAAGACAACTGCATATTATCATTCTATTCACCTCACAACATGCTCCTTTCCTCGAGGAAAGTTTCCACTATGATGTGGTTCACTAATGTCTTACTCTAAATAACATGAATTACATCATCGTACTTACACCACATTGAATGACCAACATACTTAGGCCAATGTGTCATAAATCAACACTATTAAAACTTCTATAGGAGCATTTATTTTATGAATATAGGAATGACCAGAAATACGGTTACCAACATAATAATACCATGAGTACATTAAATAGCATAATTATAACATATGAGTATTTTCAATCATCATAATTACTTAAAACTTCTCAGGTGGCTCCATTTGGTGATTTGACACTCGATGTCCATAACAACCTTCCCTAGGTTAGGTGAGCTAGACGCTTTCTTAGGATACCTCTCTCATCAAAATAGGCTTTACATTAATTAATTTATATTACTATGCATATATTCCATTATTCTACTTGACACTTATTTCTCACTACATTCCGAAGCATAATTCATTAAATCATGAGGAGGGTTGCTTACAATTTTATACATAGTGTAAAGAAATATTAGTATTTTATACTTTAATAGTTTGATGGCTATCCATTAGGATAAAATTTATTGCACACACAATTATGTCCTATGGTTTGTCAGGTCAACTTTCTCCATCTTTGATGTAGCCCAAATAACATTAACATTTAGAAGATACAGAACAAAATTTTACAAAATTTGAACTCTTCATTAACTTCTCCAACTTACTCTGCCTCTACAATGAAATAAAACTCTTACTTAATAAAATTATGAAAATTACCATTTTTGGCAGTTATTGAGAAAAATAGATTTTTCCTTTTTTGGTAATTTTTAAAACTCATCCTATAAATCCCGATTTTTCCCAAGAAAAGCTCCCAAATAAGGCAAGTCGAATTACTGACTAATCCAAGAAATCAGCAACATGATTTCAGATTTATTACAAAAACAAAACTCAAAAAAAAACTGGAAAGAAAAAGAAAAAGCCAATTTTGGAGGTGAAGATGAAATTTCAGGCTCCCAAAAAATGGTCAAAATGGCCACCAACAAAGCTGGCTCTTTAAGGATAGCTTTTTCCTTGATTCAAGCACCTCTAAAATTTAGAAGGAAGATATTGTACAATTGAACTGTCTATCGAAACTTCACAATCTATTATTATTCTACATTTTTATCATATCTTACCAATAACAAGATCACATAAGCTAATACTATCCAACACACTAAATGGGATCTTCGTTCACAAGAAAATGTACTAATACATGGGAAATCTTCCCTACAAGATGAATCAAATGTATGCTAACATCACTCTTGATCTTGGTTCCTATAATTTCTATATCTGGAGTATAGTTCCAATATTAAGCTAAATATATCTTTTGCCACTATGATAATCCTTATTTTATACCAACGTAATATTCTATTTATCGATAGCATCATAATATCTATGTAATGAGATCATAAAATAGTCTTACAAGGCCTATACATATTGCAACTAGCAAAAGACTCTCACCAAGGCTACAAATATGGTCATAGATAATGTTGATGACAACGATGATGGAAAGCTTCTCTTCAATTGTATCCTCATTTATAATAATAAAATATAATGGATTTCCTGATAAATATTCTCCCTCATACATCCTATCATGAAAGAACTTGCCAATAATCCAACCAAAAGAGCCTCATCAAATAATCATGAAACCCATAATTTAAAATTTGAAAAGAACGATTCAATAAGGAAAAATTCAAAAAGTGGCCACCTTGGTAAAATTTTATTACAAAAATAAGTAAAGAAAAGAAATCCTTGAGGCAAATAAGGATATTAAAACAAAATTTGGCTAAGCAACTCAATACACAATTTAATTACTTTCACATTGTTCGAAATCACCAAAATAAACTTGCAAAACAAGGTAAAATAAAAGAAGAATAAATTTAGCAATCCATACTCTACCATAGTCGTTACATGAACTATGTGACCTTTTGAGGTCACTCAGAGGGAGATGAGGAAATCTCAAAATACATTCATTATGGCAATATTTAAAATAGACCAATTATGCCGTGATAAAGATAAAACATTTATTTGGGGAGAGAGGTAGACACAAAAACTTGGAAGACAAGTGCATATTATCATGCTATTCACCTCACAACATCCTCCTTTCCTCAAGGAAATTTTCCACTATGACGTGGTTCACTAATGTCTTACTCTCAATAACATCATCGTACTTACACCACATTGAATGGGGAACATACTTAGGCCAATGTGTCATAAATCAAAACTATTAAAACTTCTAAAGGAGTGTTGGCCCACTTGTTGTGCCCCAATTTAAAATTTTCTAAACTCAGCCACTATCTTGTTATTATTGACCAAAATTCAGGATTCACATGGTGGCTGATTCCTATCCTCGAAAAGATCATCCTTATAAAGATGAAAAGTGGAAGCATAAATATTTGAACCCCTTTGAACATGGTTCAAACTTTTTCGAAGTGGTTCAAGGGTGTTCAAATTTGTTCAAGGTTATTCAAAGATGTTCGAGGGTGTTCAAAGTGGTTCAAACTTGTTCAAAGTTGTTCGAGGGTGTTCAAGGTGGTTTGAGGTTTTTCAAAGTGGTTCGCGGATGCTCAAAATCTATCAGAGTGGTTCGAGGGTGTTCAAACTTGTTCAATCAGGTTCAATGCAGTTCATTGGTTCAAGATGGTTCAAATAGGGTACAAGGCATATTTTCTTGTGTGTTGGAATATACTGAAAATATGTCTCATATTTTATTACAAATATTGGAAATGGCATAAACATCACATTATATAAATCATAAAATGGAGGGAAAGGATTCCTTACCTTTCATGTTGGCAAATGTCGATTCATATCAACGATTAATTGGAGGAATACAATTATTGTAGAATGCATGAAATATGGTTGGTATGGGTATCTAATGAGGTTTCTTCATTTATGAAAAAGATTTCAATTTTATTATCATGGCTGCATGATAGAAACAACAAAAATGTTGGACACTATAGTGACTATGCACAGTTTTAGAAATCTGAAATTCATCCAACTCATTCTGATCGTGAGGTGATGGAATATTTTAGATAACCCAATGTGATGATTTCTGATTTATATAGACATTAATATCAGTTATAAGAAACATGTGGTGGTGGCAATAGTGAAGTTTGAGTGCAAATAATGTGAAAGTTGTTGATAACATTAACACAGGTCTGATTTTTTTGACAGTTTTATATGTCTCTACTCAGAGCTCCATAATGTTTTAGTCAGATATAATTTGGCAAATAGCTTTAGTGAAGTTGGGTGCAATTAAGATATCTCCAACATATCCCAGAATGAAGGAAATCCAACGGTGGAATAATTAGTTATGCCCCCCGCACCGAGGCCTAATTTGACTGTCATAAATATTTTTTAAATCCACCCAGCAGCAAGATTTTTGATTAATGACTAAAGTATTCATATGCCACCTGTCCAAGAGCCCATGCATGAATTTTTTTTATATGAAATATGAGTCTTGGGTCAAATGATATGATAAATAAAATAATTTCCAAGAATCAGTAATTAAAACTGAAAAGAAACCGTCAGCATGGAGAGAGTTAAATATAGAAAAATAAAGATTAAAGAGGAAATGATTTTCAATAATCGGTTACAGTAACTGAATAACTACCAATATGATATTATTTATTAGGGGGAAGTTGATGAGATGGGGTTCTGGCTTCTTCTTTTTTGGCAGTCTGTGTGCTCCAGCAAGGAAGAAAGATTTCTTATTGTAACAAGGGAAAGAGGGAATGCATGTAATGTTTTCAGTCATAGTTTTTGTGGAGGGAAAAAATGGTCTTTGAGCCATTTGGTTATGTATTTGAAGAAAAGAAAGAAATATATATGGAATCTATGAATTTGAATATTTTCTTTCTGATTGTGTGTAGCCTGTGAGCTATTCTAATCATCTTTTTATGTTATCCTACGCATTATAGTTGTGCATATGAATGTCATAAATTCTATGAGTTCCATTCATTCATTTATCTGAAAATAAAATATCAAATCTCCCTATCATGCCCTTACAGTGGGAAGAATAAGTTAATGGTTTGTGTGCCATGCATTTAGTTTTCTTTTATTATTAAATCCACAATCGCATTTACACCATGTTGATGGGTGAATGTTAGTATGCCTTTGTGTCTTCTGGTTAAAGACATAACCTATATTTTAATTCATTGTAAATATTTCTAAGAGCGAGCTGTACCTCTCAATTCAGAGGAAATTTATCAATCCAATGATAACTTCTCCAACTGTTAGTAGCATTTTTACTTCTATTTGGGCATTTTGAGTCATTACGTGTTATTATTTTTGAAGTGCAAATCTGTTTACTAACAGATTTTTGGTGACTCTACTAGGGAACTGGAATCAAAGATCAGTGCTAAATTTATTTCCTTAGTTTGTATATTATATATGTATATGCAGACTTGGTGACTCTATTAATTCATCATGCAGACTAGAAATATCATGATCAAGAAAAGGCCTAATCCTAGCCTTATGGAAATCTATCCAACACATGACAAAGTGTTGCATGAGTTCTTGGATAATTACAAAGAAAGTGTCTCTCAGGTTGTCAGAAATAACATTAGCATTGAAGACGATCATGCAAGCACTCTTTTGTGGAGTAGCCTCTGTGCACGATTCCACAAACTCAAGGATCTGAAGGAGTATGAAGGAAAGGTGGCGAGGCTAAAAGAAGAGCTGACAATTGATGATGAGGGACCTATGGTAATATCATCTTACTTCATTTCATGCAATTATGCAGTCCTTGGTGATCATGACGGCACTCAATAAATCATGGATAAATATGATAAAGGTGCATTTGAATCTTTATTTCCTCATGATATAGAAAGTTTCAGATTCGAAAGTGATGATAGTCATCTTTCTTTGAAAGTTCCTATTTATAAAAAATTTGACAGTAACATGTTGCCAGAGTTTGAATGTTTTGTTTTTAATGAAAAGGCTGAAAGTAACCTGTCCCATTGTGAAATCGGTGGTTAGCCCATTGAAAAATCTTGTCAATCTGAAAATGAAATTTGTGGTTGTCATGAGGTAAAGATACCTTTGGCTAAAGCACCTCATGCTGAAATTTTTTTTGAGAAAAGGAGGTATGAAGCTGACTTCCAATCTATTGGTGACTCGGCTGGTGTGTTGAAGGATGCCTCTCTCAATGAAGAAGAAGACATTATACACAAATTTCTATCATCACTCAAACCAGATCATTTCTCTTGAAATGATTTAGGTATTCATCCAATTCAAGTTGAAAATGAAACATCAATAAATGATTTCTCTTTTCATTCCTCTTTATGTAGTTTTGCTAATTTGGGTTGTGGAAGTAATGCTGGAAAATTTGATGACACTTTGGGAGAGAAAAAATATAGCATGCAAAGGGTGAGTCTTGATGATAGTATTTCTGGATATCGTGCACCCTTTCTTGAAGAGATTTATACACTTCATTTTTTTTAGTTTGAATTGAAATCTAGCCTGATGGATTTTGAAGATCAATCCTTGAGGGAGAAAGAATGCTATGAAAAATTATCGCTATTTGGGAAGGAATGCTTGGTCAGCGTATTTATATGTGCCTTTAACTTGAGGTTTAGCATTGAAGAAGTCTCTAGTAGGAAATGGTTTGGATCTGCTCCATTGAGACATGATTTTCTATTGCAGAAAGGCTCCTACTTCTTCTAGCCAGTAAATGGATTCACGTGACTTTTTCTTACTTCTGGCTCCTATGGTAGGCTCTTTTACTACCTTTGTATATATTGTAAATATTCTTTTTGTGTGCATAGTGTTATTTGGAATAATGTACAAGCTTCATACTTGTTGGTAGTTTAGGTTTTTAGGCAAGTTGGTTTTTCCCCACTCCCCTCCACCCTTATGCAAGCTGTTGGAGATTTGATTCTGAGCAGTTGATTGATTGTATGTTTGTCATTGATGACAACATATAATACACAATAGTAATTCTATATGTACTTATCAGAATGATGATATGAAGACTTGCATGGATAGATACATGTTGTTGACATGTTTATTATGTTATGTTCATACACGCAAACCTAGATATGATGTTTCAGTAAAGTTATGTAATTTTGTTATTGGAAGTTACAGTTCTTGAAGTGTAACGGTTTAGGGCCGATGTATATCATGTGTTTCTTGAGTTGTGCCTATCTTTTGTATATGTGTGTGTATATTCATGCTTAGTTATGAGTTGATGATATTAATCCAAAGGTGCTAAACATGTTTCAAGAAGATTGCAAAGTTAGAGTTAAATTGGTGAGGCCGACTTAGTCAAGCATTGCGTCTATTTGGTTTATACTTGCATAGTTGTAATAATGCTTGTGTGCTTAGTAGAGCCAACAAGGATGTTGTGAAGAGTTATCTTACAGGTCCCATGATCTCATACTTTGAGGAAGATACTTATAGCAAGTCAAAGGTGACACGCTAAGTGTGAATGATATGAAAAGATAAGAAAGATGTAGAGAGCAGATTATCAGAGTTGGTTCATTCATCAAGAGTCTATGTGAAGAAGAAGTGAAAGATTTCAATACACTGGAACTGATCAAGATAGTAGGTCTACTCTATAGTTCATCATCAGATATAGTGCATATCTGTTATACAAAAGGTTGTATCCTTCACCATCAAGCAGCGAGCTTTTGGAAAGTGAGTCCACCACCCCTAACAAGGTTATTTGTAAAAGACTCCTAACAGGGTCTGACCCTTAACCAGGTCAGTATACTTATTGCATTGTAATGTACAACTCCTAACAGGGTTGAAATATCTTCTAACATGGATTAATACAAACAAGTATAGTTTATTGTGGGTGCTAATTCCCACCGAGGTGTTTACCATTTGGTTTCCCCGTAATCAAATTGTGTGTTGAGTTTTGTGTTATCTATTTAAGCATTTGCTTTGTTGTATTCTAAAGTTAAAGAAGTAAAAAGAACTGAAGTTACTGACAATTGATTCACCCCCCCTCTCAGTTATCCTTGGAGACTATTATAACAATTGGTATCAGAGCCAAGTGCCTTGGAGAAGAAGCCTAACAACTTAAGGCAGATCAGATGTCTTACTTCAGAAAAGAAATCCCTAAGTTCAATGGAGAAAATTATCTGGATTGGAAAAACAAAATGATAACACATCTACAGTGTGTTGGATTTGAGATCTTTGAAATTTCTACACAAGAGGTTGAAATTCCATCCCTAAAAGACCTTGCAAAGGATGATGCTACTAACAGACAAAAGGATATATTTACACATAATGCTATTGCTAAAGAAGCCCTAATCAGCGCCTTATCTGACAGTGAATTTTCTAAAATAAAAAAGATTGACAAAGCATATACCATATGGAAGTATTAAGAAGATATGTTTGAAAGAGATATTCAAGCAAAGAATGCACGTAGGAAGACATGGAAAAAGAAATACAATAGTCTTGAGATGTTACCTGAAGAGAACATTAGAGCTTACAATTAGAGGATAAATGAAGCAGTCTCTGGAATCAGAAACAATGGTGGAGAAATATCAGAAGAAGATATAATGGACAAGTTGCTAACTAATTTAACATTAAACTATGAAAACAAGATCAGTATTCTAGAGGAAACCATGCAATTCTCATAAGACTTCAAGTGAGAGACCTTGATCAGCTAAATCTCTGCATTTGCGATATCACAAGACTGAACCTAAAAGTGAAACTGCTTTCAAAGCCTCAGTCCATGGTAAGAAATCCTTACAAATTTTGTCTTAATGAGAAAGAAGAAGTTGATGAAGAACTAGAAGAAATCATTGCTATGATTGCTAGAAGAGAAAAGAAAGGTAAAGGAAAATATGAAGGATATCTTCCATTCAAATGTTTTTCATGTAACAAGACTGGTCATTTTGCATCTAAGTGTCCCACAAGAGTCAAGAAGTTCAGATCTTATTACAAACCAAAATATAAGAAGGAATGCTATCATGCCAAAGAAGGTGTGACTGATGAAGATTCAGGAGAAGATGAAATTGGATTTGTTTCCCTTAGAGGCATGGAAAGGTTTCTTGAGGAAATGGACATTGAAGATGAAAAGGAAGCACAAGAGCTAGCCCTAGTTTCCAAAATAGACATCAGAACTGATTGGATCATTGACAGTGGATGCTCCCATCATATGATAGGTGATGGAGATAGATTTGTTTAGTTGGACAAATACAAAGGTGGTATGGTTAGATTTGGAGATAACACTCCTAAACCTATCATAGGCAGAGGTTCTATCACTTTGGATGGAAAGAACAAGATAGATGATGTTCTATATGTTGATGGATT
>MU228026.1:330139-364676 GCA_018584345.1 Thuja plicata
TTGAACCCTTAAGTGTTGAAGATGCTTGTAATGATTTTGATTGGAAGAATGCAATGAAAGAATAATTAGATTAGATAATTAAAAATGATACATGGGAATTGGTCCCTAGACCCAGTGACAAAAATGTTATTGGAACAAAGTGGGTATTCAGAAACAAGATGAATGAAGATGGTATAGTAGTAAGAAACAAAGCAAGATTGGTATGCAATGGATATGTGCAGAGAGAAGGAATAGAATACACTGATACATTTACCCATGTGAGTAGATTGGAAGCCATAAAGTTGTTCTTGGCATACGCAAAATTCAAAGACTTTAAAGTTTATCAAATGGATGTAAAATCAGCTTTTTTGAATGGTGATTTGAATGAAGAATTCTACATTGAACAGCATGAAGGATTTAGTATTTCAGATGAACCAGAAATGGTATGCAAACTAAAGAAAGCACTCTATGGTCTTAAACAGGCCCCAAGAGCTTGGTATGAGAGACTTGATGGTTATCTCACCAAGATTGGATTCAAGAAAGGAGTAGCAGACTATAACCTATTCACAAGGGAGACACCTAATGGATTACTATTAGTTTCCATATTTATTGATGACATTATATTTGGAGGTAATGACAAGCTCAGTACATCATTTGCAAAATAAATGCAGAATGAATTTGAAATGAGTATGATTGGTCCTATAAAATACTTTTTGGCACTGAATGTAAAACAAATAGGTAAAGGTATATTCATTAATCAGTCAAAATATGTGAAGGAAATATTGAAGACCTTCCAGATGGAGGACTGTAAGCCAAAATGCACTCCCATGATAATAGGAACCAAGCTATCAAAGGATGATGATTCCACAACAGTTGATAAAACATTGTACAAATCTATGATTGGTAAACTCATTTATCTAACTCAATCTAGACCTGACATATCTAATGTAGTTGGCATTATTGGAAGATTTGCAGCTGAACCCAAGTAGAGTCACCTAATGGTAGTCAAGAGGATATTCAGATATCTAAAGGGAACTATAGACTATGGTTTATGGTATCCTAAATCAGAGAATGTAAAGCTTCATGTGTATACAGATGCAGATTCGGTAGGATGTATTGATGATAGGAAGAGCACTTCAGGAGGATTAGTATTCCTTAGAGATAGGTTGGCTTCTTGGATAAGCAAGAAGTAGAACTATATTTCTTAGTCAACAGCAGAAGTTGAATATGTTGCAGCAACACTGAACTATTCAACTATGGTTTGGATCAAGTAGAAGGTTAAAGACTTTGGCATTCAGGTTGATTATCCTATTGTTATTCATTGTGATAATACTAGCACTATCAACATGTCTAAGAACCATGTGATGCATGCAAAGACAAAACACATAGAGATCAAGTACCATTTCTTAAGAGAAAAGGTTGTAGACAAAGCAGTTAAATTGGACTATGTGAACACCAAAGAAAAGTTGGCAGATATTTTCACAAAGCTATTATCAAAGGATACTTTTGAGTATCTCAGGGATAAGTTGAGAGTAATTCCCTCTCCTAAGTTTGTTTAGAAGAAGCAGCAAAGACATCAATCATTAAGTGACTGACGAATGGTTGACTACTCTACTTCTAGAGTAGTACCTGTACCTAAAAGACTATGGCACCCTTTGCCATTGATGTCAAAGGGGGATTATATAGTAAGGAGGAGTATGTACTAAGGGGGAGAATATACTCTGGGGGAGTATATACATGGAACAAAAACACAGACAGAGGAACTGCAACAGTTTAGAGAAATCTTTGATGAGGATATTGAGAAGATTGTAAAAGAAAGAGGACACCATGAACAGGGGATGTTTTTGATATCATATGTTTCCATAAATGCCAAAGGGGGAGATTGTTGGAGATTTGATTCTGAGCAGTTGATTGATTGTATGTTTGTCATTGGTGACAACATATAATACACAGTAGTAATTTTGTATGTACTTATCAAAATGATGATATGAAGACTTGCATGGATAGATAAATGTTTTTGACATGTTTATTATGTTATGTTCATACACGCAGACCTAGATATGATGTTTTAGTAAAGTTATGTAATTTTGTTATTGGCAGCTACAGTTTTGGAAGTTTAACGGTTTAGGGTCGACGTATATCATGTGTTTCTTGAGTTACACCTATCCTTTGTATATGCGTGTCTATATTCATGATTAGTTATGAGTTGATGATATTAATCCAAAGGAACCAAACATGTTTCAAGAAGATTGCAAAGTTAGAGTTAAATTGGTGAGGCCGACTTAGTGAAGCGTCGTGTCTATTCGGTTTATACTTGCATAGTTGTAATAATGCTTGTGTGCTTAGTAGACTCAACAAGGATGTTGTGAAGAGTTGTCTTACAGGTCCCATGATCTCATACTTTAAGGAAGATAATTATAGCAAGTCAAAGGTGACAAGCTAAGTGTGAATGATACGAAAAGATAAGAAAGATATACAGAGTAGATTATCAGAGTTGTTTCATTTATCAAGAGTCTATGTGAAGAAAAAGTGAAAGATTGTAATACACTAGAACTGATCAAGACAACATGTATACTCTATAGTTCACCATCAAGCGGCGAGCTTTAGGACAATGAGTCCACCACCCCTAACAAGGTTATTTGTAAAAGACTCCTAACATGGTCTGACCCTTAACCGGGTCACTATAATTATTGCATTGTAATGTACAACTCCTAACAGGGTTGAAATATCTTCTAACAGGGATTACTACAAACAAGTATAGTTTTTTGTGGGTGCTAATTCCCACTGGGGTTTTTACCATTTGGTTTCCCCATAATCAAATTGTGTGTTGAGTATTGTGTTATCTGATTAAGTATTTTCTTTGTTGTATTCTAAAGTTAAAGAAGTAAAAAGAACTGAAGCTACTGATAACTGATTCACCCCCCCCCCCTCAGTTATCCTTGGAGACTATTCTAACACAATCAACTCCCAATTTTTCTTTCCTTAGTGACTCTATTCACCCAATGGATAAGGCACTTATCTATTCCCAGAGATTGCTAGAGTTCTCTATTTTTTTTCCAAAAAACATTCCCCAGTCAGAGCCAGATGTTGGCCCACTTATAGTGCCCCAATTTAAAATTTTCAAAACTTAGCCACTATCTTGTTATTATTGACCAAAATGCGGGATTCGCATGGTGGTTGATTCTTATCCTTAAAAAGATCATGCTTATAAAGATGAAAAGTGGAAGCATAAATCTTTGAACCCCTTTGAACATGGTTCAAACTTGTTTAGAGTGGTTTTAGGGTGTTCAAAGTGGTTTGAGGTTGTTCAAAGTGGTTCCAAGGTGTTCAAAGTGGTTCAAACTTGTTCAAAGTGGTTCAAGGGTGTTCAAAGTGGTTCAAGGTTGTTCAGAGTGGTTTTAGGTTGTTCAAAGTGGTTTTAGGTTGTTCAAAGTGGTTCCAGGGTGTTCAAAGTGGTTCAAAATTGTTCAAAGTGGTTCGAGGGTGTTCAAAGTGGTTTGAGGTTGTTCAAAGTGGTTTGAGGATGCTCAAAGTTGTTCAGAGTGGTTCGAGGGTGTTCAAACTTGTTCAATCAGGTTCAATGCAGTTCACAGGTTCAAGATGGTTCAAACAAGGTACAAGGCATATTTTCTAGTGTGTTAGAATATACTGAAAAGATGTATCATATTTTATTACAGAGATTGGAAATGGCACAAACATCACATGATATAAATCATAAAATGGAGAGAGGATTCCTTACCTTTCATGTTGGAAATGTCGATTCATATCAACGATTAATTGTAGGAATACAATTATTGTAGAATGCATGAAATATGGTTGGTATGGGTATCTAATGAGGTTTCTTCATTTATGAAAAAGATTGCAATTTTATTATCATGGCTGCATGATAGAAACAACAGAAATGTTGGACACTATAGCAACTATGCATAGTTTTAAAAATCTGAAATTCATCCAACTCATTGTGATCGTGAGGTGATGGAATATTTTAGATAACTCAATGGGATGATGTCTGATTTATATAGACATTAAAATCAGTTCTAAGAAACAAGTGGTGGTAGCAATGGTGAAGTTTGAGTGCAAAGAATGTGAAAGTTGTTGATAACATTAACACAAGTCTGATTTTTTGATAGTTTTATATGTCTCTACTTAGAGCTCCATAACTTTTTACTCAGATATAGTTTGGAAAATCACTTCAGTATTAGTGTGCACAATTAGGATAGCTCCAAAATATCTGAACATGAAATAAATCCAACAGTGGAATAATTATTTATTCCCCCGCACCGAGGCCTAATTTGATTGTCATAAATATTTTTTAAATCTGCCCAGCAGCAATATTTTTGATTGATGACTAAAGTATTCATATGTCACCTGTCCAACAGCCCATGCATGCATTTTTTTGAAATGAAATATGAGTCTTGGGTCAAATGATATGATAAATAAAATAACTTCCAAGAATCAGTTATTAAAACTGAAAAAGAAACCATCAGCATGGAGAGAGTTAAATATAGAAAATAAAGTTTAAAGAGGAAATGATTTTCAAGAATCGGTTACAGTAACCAAATAAATACCAATAAGATATTATTTATTGGGGGGAAGTTTATGAGATGGGGTTCTAGCTTCTTCCTTTTTGGCAGTCTGTGTGCTCCAGCAAGGAAGAAAGATTTCTTATTGTAACAAAGGAAGAGGGAATGCATGTAATGTTTTCAGTCATAGTTTTTGTGTAGGGACAGCATGGTCTTTGAGCCATTTGGTTATGTATTTGAAGAAAAGAAAGAAATATATATGGAATTTGTTAATTTGAATATTTTGTTTCTGGTTGTGTGTAGCCTGTGAGCTATTCCAATAATCTTTTTATGATGTCCTACTCATTATAGCTGTGCATATGAATGTCATAAATTCAATGAGTTCCATTCATTAAAATATCTGAAAATAAAATATCAAATCTCCCTCTCATGGCCCTACAGTGGGAAGAATAAGTGAATGGTCTATGTGCCATGCATTTAGTTTTCTTTTATTATTAAATCCACAATCACATTCACACCATGTTGATGGGTGAATGTTACTATGCCTTTGTGTCTTCTGGTTAAAGACATAACCTATATTTTAATTCATTGTAAATATTTCTAAGAGGGAATTGTACCTCTCAATTCAGAGGAAATTTATCAATCCAATGATAACTTCTCCAACTGTTAGTAGCGTTTGTACTTCTATTTGGGCATTTTGAGTCATTACGTGTTATTATTTTTGAAGTGCAAATCTGTTTACTAACAAGGAGCATTTATTTTATGAATATAGGAATGACCAGAAACACAATTACCAACATAATAATACTATGAGTACATTAACTAGCATAATTATTACATATGAGTATTTTCAACCATCATAATTACTTAAAACTTCTCAAGTGGCTCCATTTGGTGATTTGACACTCAATGTCCACAACAACCTTCCCTAGGTTAGGTGATCTAGACACTTTCTTAGGATACCTCTCTCATCACAATGGGCATTACATTAATTAATTTATATTACTATGCATATACTCCATTATTCTACTTGATACTTATTTCTCACTACATTCCCAAGCATAATTCATTAAATCACGAGGAGGGTTGCTTACAATTTTATACATAGTGTAAAGAAATATTAGTATTTTATACTTTAATATTTTGATAACTATCCATTAGGATAAAATTTATTGCACACACATTTATGTCCTATGGTTCGTTTGGTCAACTTTCTCAATCTTTGATGTACAGCCCAAATAACATTAACATTCAGAAGATACACAACAAAATGTTACAGATTTCAAACACTTCATTAAATTCTCCAACTTACTCTTCTTCTACAATGAAATAAAACTCCTACTTAATACAATTCCAAAAATTACCATTTTTGGCAGGTTTTCAGGAAAAATAGATTTTTCCATTTTTGGTAATTTTTAAAACTCATCCTATGAATCCTGATTTTTCCCAAGAAAAGCTCCCAACTAAGGAAATTCGAATTGCCAACTAATCCACGAAATCAGAAACATGAATTTGGATTTATTACAAAAAAAAATATGGAAACAAAAAGAAAAAGCCAATTTTGGAGATCAAGATGAAATTTCAAGCTCCCGAAAAATGGTCGAAATGGCCACCAAAAGAGATACCTCTTTAAGGATATGTTTTTCCTTGATTTAGGCACCTCTAAAATTTAGAAGCAAGATATTGTACAATTGAACTATCTATCCAAACTTCACAATCTATTATTATTCTACATTGTTATCATATCTCACCAATAACAAGATCACGTAAGGTAGTACTATACAACACACTAAATGCGATCTTCGCTCACAAGAAAATGTACTAATACATGGGACATCTTCCCTACAAGATGACTAAAATTTATCCTAACATCACTCTTGATGTTGGTTCCTATAATTTCTATATCCGGAGTATAGTTCCAATATTAAGATAAATATATCTTTTGCCACTATGATAATCCTTAGTTTATACCAACGTAATATTGTATTTATCGATAGAATAATAATATCTATGTAATTAGATCATAAAATAGTCTTAGAAGGCCTATACATATTGCAACTAGCAAAATACTCTCACCAAGGCTACAAATATGGTCATAGATAACGCTGATGACAAGGGTGATGGAAAGTTCTCTCCAGTTGTATCCTCATTTATAATAATAAAATATAATGGATTTCCCAATAAATCTTCTCCCTCATACATCCTATCATGAAAGAAATTGCCAATAATCCAACCAAAAGAGCCTCATCAAATAATCATGAAATCTATAATTTAAAATTTGAAAAGAACGATTCAGCAAGGTAAGATTCAAAAAGTGGCCACCTTGGTAAAATTTTATTACAAAAATAAGTAAAGAAAGGAAATCCTTGAGGCAATTAAGGATATTAAAACAAAATTTGGCTAAGAAAATCAACACACAATTTAATTACTTTCACATTGTTGGAAATCACCAAAATAAACTTGGAAAACAAGGTAAAATAAAAGAAGAATAAATTTAGCGATCCATACTCTACCACAAGCGTTACACGAACTAAGTGACCTTTTGAGGTCACTGAGAGGGAGACGGGGAAATCTCAACATACATTCATTATGGCAATATTTAAAATAGACTAGTTATGCCCTCATAAAGATAAAGCATTAAGGAAACATTTATTTGGGGAGAGAGGTAGACACAAAAACATGGAAGACAAGTGCATATTAACATTCTATTCACCTCAAAACATCCTCCTTTCCTTGAGGAAAGTTTCCACTGTGACGTGGTTCACTAATGTCTTACTCTCACTAACATGAATTACATCATCGTACTTACACCACATTGAATGGCCAACATACTTAGGCCAATGTGTCATAAATCAACAATATTAAAAATTCTATAGGAGCATTTATTTTATGAATATAGGAATGAAAAGAAACACGGTTACCAACATAATAATACCATGAGTACAATAACTAGCATAATTATTACATATGAGTATTTTTGATCATCATAATTACGTAAAACTTCTCAAGTGGCTCCATTTGGTGATTTGACACTCGATGTCCACAACAACCTTCCCTAGTTTAGGTGAGCTAGATGCTTTCTTAGCATACCTCTCTCATCACAATAGGCATTACATTAATAAATTTATATTACTATGCATATATTCCATTATTCTACTTGATACTTATTTATCACTACATTCCCAAGCATAATTCATTAAATCACGAGGAGGGTTGCTTACAATTTTATACATAGTGTAAATAAATATTAGTATATTATACTTTAATAGTTTGATGACTATCCATTAGGATAAAATTTATTGCACACACAATTATGTCCTATGGTTCGTCAGGTCAACTTTCTTCATCTTTGATGTAGCCCAAATAACATTAACATTCAGAAGATACAGAACAAAATATTACAGAATTCAAACTCTTCATTAACATCTCCAACTTACTCTGCCTCTACAATGAAATAAAACTCCTACTTAATACAATTCCAAAAATTACCATTTTTGGCAGGTTTTCGGGAAAAATAGATTTTTCCATTTTTGGTAATTTTTAAAACTCATCCTATGAATCCTGATTTTTGCCAAGAAAAGCTCCGAACTAAGACAAGTCAAATTGCCAACTAATCCACAAAATCAGAAACATGATTTTGGATTTATTACATAAACAAAACTCAAGAAAAATTGGAAAGAAAAAGACAAAGCCAATTTTGGAGGTCAAGGTGAAATTTTAGGCTCCCGAAAAATGGTTGGAACGGCCACCAAAAGAGATGGCTCTTTAAGGATATGTTTTTCCCTGATTTAGGCACCTCTAAAATTTAGAAGCAAGATATTGTACAATTGAACTGTCTATCCAAACTTCACAATCTATTATTATTCTACATTGTTATCATATCCCACCAATAACAAGATCACATAAGATACTACTATCCAAAACACTAAATGGGATCTTCATTCACAAGAAAATGTACTAATACATGGGACATCTTCCCTACAAGATTACTCAAATGTATGCTAACATCACTCTTGATGTTGGTTCCTATAATTTCTATATCTGGAGTATAGTTCCAATATTAAGCTAAATATATCTTCTGCCACTATGATAATCCTTAGTTTATACCAACATAATATTGTATTTGTCGATAGCATCAAAATATATATTTAATGATATCATAAAATAGTCTTACAAGGCCTATACATATTGCAACCAGCAAAAGACTCTCACCAAGTCTACAAATATGGTAATAGATAACGCTGATGACAAGGGTGATGGAAAGCTGCTCTACAGTTGTATCCTCATTTACAATAATAAAATATAGTGGATTTACCAATAAATCTTCTCCCTCATACATCCTATCATGAAAGAACTTGCCAATAATCCAACCAAAAGAGCCTCATCAAATAATCATGAAATCCATAATTTAAAATTTGAAAAGAACGATTCAACAAGGTAAGATTCAAAAAGTCGCCACCTTGGTAAAATTTTATTACAAAAATAAGAAAAGAAAAGAAATCCTTGAGTCAAATAAGGATATTAAAACAAAATTTGGCTAAGCAACTCAACAGACAATTTAATTACTTTCACATTGTTGGAAATCACCAAAATAAACTTGCAAAACAAGGTAAAATAAAAGAAGAATAAATTTAGCAATCCATACTCTACCACAGTTGTTACATGAACTAAGTGACCTTTTGAGGTCACTTAGAGGGAGACGGGGAAATCTCAACATACATTCATTATGGAAATATTTAAAATAGACCAATTATGCCCTGATAAAGATAAAGCATTAAGGAAACATTTATTTGGGGAGAGAGGTAGACACAAAAACTTGGAAGACAAGTGCATATTATCATGCTATTCACCTCACAACATCCTCCTTTCCTCGAAGAAAGTTTCCTCTACGACATGATTCACTAATGTCTTACTCTTAATAACATGAATTACATCATCGTACTTACACCACATTGAATGGCCAACATACTAAGGCCAATGTGTCATAAATCAACACTATTAAAACTTCTACATGAGCATTTATTTTATGAATATAGGAATGACCAGAAACATGGTTACCAACATAATAATACCATGAGTACATTAACTAGTATAAGTATTACATATGATTATTTTCAATCAGATCATAATTACATAAAACTTCTCAAGTGGCTCGATTTGGTGGTTTGACACTCGATGTCCACAACAACCTTCCCTAGGTTAGGTGAGCTAGACGCTTTCTTAGGATACCTCTCTCATCACAATAGGCACTACATTAATTATTTTTTATTACTCTGCATATATTCCATTATTCTACTTGATACTTATTTCTCACTACATTACCAAGCATAATTCATTTTTTACTCGGCCAACAAAACTCGACACTCACTAAAGAACTCGACTTTAGTGTCCATGATTGGTGCTCGGAACCTATAGTACAATTGGCTCATCTTGGCATTTGTCTTTAAAATATGTCCTGGTGCATATTAACATATGCAAATATGGACTTTGGTACATTCCAAGTTAGGAACTGATGTAAGATAAGAATTTTAGATGCAGTTCCTTACATACCTCTTCTTCTTAGTTGGAGATGATGTGATCACCTGATCCATTAGATTGGGTGACCTCAGCTTCACTTGATTCACTGCTGCATGGTTCAAACTTCTTAACCCATGTCTTGTTCATCTATGCTCTAATTTTCTCAACAGTAGGAGCAGGTACTCTAGTCTTACAATCTTTCCTTGTATGACCAATTTTTAGACAACTGTGACAAACTAGGCTTCCATTCATCCAAATTTTAGACTTTCCTCTGAAATGTATCCTTATGCAGTTTTCTGGAACATGTCCATACTCACCACAGTAATGACAACTATGCCATGTGTTTTAATCACAATTGTAAGTATTGCCTTTTCTTGGTGATTTCTCTTGTACCTTGGATGTCCACTTCTATTTACCTTTAGATCTGCAATCTTGTGCTCTATGACCAAATTTGTGACAATTATAGAAATTACCAGAGTCTAGGTGTTTTGCTTGTCTTTGTCTTACATTCACGTGCTTGATGTCCAAACTTATTACAGTTAAAGCAATAACCATTAAAGTTAGTTTTTGGATTGGACTTACCATTCTTGCTTCGGCAAATGTTTGTTGTATGACGTGGTTTCCCATAGTGGTGACAAATAGGTTTCTTTTTTCTTGGCTTTGCATTCTTTCTTTCACCTGACTTAGATTATTCTCCTTCTTCAATGGTTGTATGTTGTTCAGTGTGACCTAATCCAGAAGAATCTTTAGGTCTTCTTTATGCTTCCACCAGTTGTTCAAAGTAGCTCATAGCTGCATTGGGATCATTCACTCTGTTATTAAGTTCTTTCTCAGATCTCAATTCATCTTTCAATTGATTGTTCTCAGATCTAAGATTTACAATCTCCAAGTCTTTCCTACTGATCTCCTTATTCACAAGTAGTATTTGATTTGACATGTCTACTTGATTGACTGTCAATGTTTGTACATCATGTGTTCTTTCATCAAGTCTAGTAGTCATCATTCTTTTGTCTTCTTCTACCATAGCCTTGTCATCTTCATCTTTCTTTTTCTATTCAACAACTTCACACATTCTTATTGATTGGGCTTCTTGTTCCTTTTTCAAGTTTTTGACTTCTTCACATAGTGCACTGTTCTTTTCCAGTAGATCTTCTATTGCTACATCACTCTCAGTAGAATCTCTATTCTGAAATAGATTTGAGGTGTCTTCTTCCTGATAATATGTGTCATTCATTAGTCTTGCCAAATATTTCCTTGCAGTCAAGGACTTCTTTAATTCTTGTCTAGCAGTCTCAAGCTGTTGTAGTGCTAGCTGAATATCAATTTTTTTATTTTCAATGAATTTACCCATCTTGTAGATCTCCATCTCAAGATCTATATTCTCAAGCTGATTATGACCTTTTTAGAGAACTGAGCTCTGATACCAATTGTTGGAAATACAATAATGGGAAAGAAAGATACTGAGAGGGGGGGTGAATCAGATCTTAAAAATTAAACACTTCAAACAAACTGATCCACATTCATACATACATGAATCTTAAGTAATCTCAGATAGAATCCATACAATGAAATAAATAAAACATAACACATGAACTTGGTAATCCAGAAACCCAAATAGGTAAAACTGGGGTGGGGATGACACCAACAAAATTCTCCACTACTACAGTAATAAAGTGTGCATGTTAAGGCTACAAATGTTGATTGCAAAATGCAATCTACCCTGTTAAAGGTCTTCCTAGTTAAGAGCTAAAGATCATTACAATCTACCTTGTGAAAGGATTTGAACTTACAATAAAGTAAGCACTCTGCTAGGAGATTAAGAAAGGTCTGCTAGAACCACTCTGTTAAGAGATTTTCACCTGATACAATGATTAGAATATCTCAAGTATTGATCCTTCATTATGCACTCTGATGCTGATGACGAATCTCCTCTTTCCAATACCTTTTATGTTCTCATAATCTAATATAGCTTTACTCTATTGTTCACTGTGTTGTTACTTTGCTTGATCTCTGCTTCTGAAAAAAATAACCCTCTGTGCATTTCACTTCAAAATGTAGTCACTAGACACTTTTTCTACTCTCTCCTTACACACTTCCAAAATAGGGTTTAGAAGCAATCTAATATATCTTTTCAAATCTGATAGCAACATCTAGATCAACGATCAAGATCCAATACCCATACCTTGATGATATTACAATTAATGTTTACAATAGATCATGCATAGGATAAAACAATTAAATGCATAACTAACTTTGTAGAAAAATATTAAATGCATACATAAGTCAGAAAAAAATTCTTATAAAATTTGGCCTGATCACTTATCCTCAAAGTTTGAATTATTCTTCACAAGTATGCAAAAAATGTTTTGCTCGACACTTAACATCTTTGTATCCTACTCGGCTCGGCAATGTAACTAGGCAAACTGAAAACTACTCGGCAATGTTGCTCAGCCTTGCATAGTTTTAGCTCAGCCATAGTGATAGCCAACTAAAACTTCCTAAGTGAATGACTAAGTGTTGCTCAGTAATCATGAATAGAACTTAGAGATTAACAGGAGGTGATGAAGAGGGTTTAGAGTTCTAGTGTTTTACTTACTCCAAGTTGTTAATCACCTCATTAAACCATCCAATGGTTTGAACATCTATGTCTCCTTCACCAAGATTGGCCTCCTAGACCTACTCTTTAACTTTCCTCCTAGGTATAATTGAGAAGATGAAGAAACAATGCAGAAACAAATTCAATTAGTCCAACTATTTCTCCAATTTCCTTGTTTTCTCACTAGATTTCCCTCTAGAACCCTAAAACCATGCTTAGGATCTTCCCCAAACTCTTCATAGATGCTTGCCAATATCCATGATACCTTAAATGTCCATTTGAGACATTTCAAACACTTTTGGTTGCCTTAAAATCCAATTTTCTATTGCTACTCTCTAGTAGTCCTAATTAGGCCTAATTGCATTAGGTCTATTTACACTGTATTTGGTCAAATGCTCCAAATTATTCCAAACAACCCGATATAAGACCATATGATTTTGAAAGATATAATATATTCCTTCAAGAATCCAAATCTATAGGTCTTCAAGATACCCAAAACCCTAATTACTTCTAGGCCCTAGTTTATACACTATCTTTTAGGCCTCTGTACCAGTCACTGCAAATTGCATTCAATTTTTCTTCAACCTTCACACCAAATCCTAAAAACTTTTGATCCTTCAAGGGGAAACTTGAGGGATTCCATACATGCCACTAAGTTTTCCATACAAGATCATGGGTGTAGCGTTTCAATTCAATCTTCACCTTGTCCTGGTTCACCTAATCCAAGCAGTCAGCCTAGGGCATCACTCCAAGCATAGGATTTTAGTTACAAGAACAAAAAGGAAAAAAAAATGCTATATATAGACCCTAACCTATCATTACACAAGGTTTCATTCATTTCAATATTGGATTCTTATGTTAGAGACATTTTTTGAAAACAAACTAGTATATGAAAATGAAATCTAAAATAAAACTCTACACTCCCATGGAGTCAGATTGCACAATCTAATCTGTACACAGCAGTACAAGGGTGTTGAAACACAACAAATGCAAGTAAAACTCAAAGAATCATACATATAGAATGCTCACATGTGTGGTCTATAACTAAAACTCCATTAAACTTCCAAAAATATTCAATCCATGCTCAAATACCCCAGCATGGGTGGTTACAACCATCCAAACCTCCATTTGCAACTTCTTGCAAAAAGTTGCAAAACTTGCTTGACCAAATTTTGAGAATTTCTTGCTCTTTGACAATTTGGGTCAACTAGATGCTCTTTGACCCATCCTAGGACCCTAGTTAGGACATTTAGGACCCTAGAGGAGACCATTTCCCCTAGTTTCTCAAAAATAGCAAATTTTACAATTTTGAGACCATGTGACCACATTGTGAACAAAATGAGAAAAATTTTCTCTTAAAAACATATATGGAAAAAATTTGATTGAAGACTCATGGATCTTATTACAAAACACATCAAAGAACCCTAAACATTCCTAAACACAATCTAACCTATCTTCAAGCCAAAATGGGATGTGCTTTGCACCATGCTCCCCTGGGACAAAGAACTCAAGTCACTTGAGTTAGGGGGTCTTCAAAGGTGACTCCATGCTTCAGTATGTCTTTTTCAGTCATCTAAGTGGCTTCATAATCAGGTATCCCTTGCCACTTCAAAAGATACTCCCTGTAAGTACCTTTCCTGGTCTTCTTGATCACCTTGGAGTCCAATATATTTTCCAACTATAGAGGGTGAGGAGGGGGAAAATCTCTTATCCAATCATCTTGTCCCAAGTCTAAAAGTCTTTGTTGACTAGTGTTAGAAGGAAGACCCTTATAGGGATACAAGTCACACACATTGAAGATGGGTGAGATACCCAAGTCAAGAGGTAACTCCACCTCATATGCATTTGGACCATACTTGTGCAATATCTTCAATGGTCCTATCTTCTTCACTAGTAGCTTAATTGGATTTTCACTTGCAAATATCTCCTTCCAAAGGTAGGAAAGTACCACATCTGCCACCTTGAATTGAAAATCTTTCCTTGTCTTATCTGTCTCGGTCTTGTAATTTTCCACTTGCTGTTGTAAAGTCTTGTTGACTTGACCATGAAGCTCTTTCATCTGCTCTGCAAAGTATTCTCTGTGTGCACTCCTTCTATCCTATATAATCAGATCCCTCTTGGATTATCCCCATAAACTATCTCAAATAGGCTCTTACTAGTGCTCCTATTAATGGAGTCATAATAGGCATATTCTGCCTGTTCTATAATGTGATCCCATGACTGTCCATGGTTCTTAGTCAGGAATCTTAATAGGTTGCCTAAATACTTTATTTTTCCCATCTTAGTGAGGATGATAGGCTAAAGAAAAAGAAAGTTTTGTTCCTAACATCTTCCAAAGGGTCCTCCAAAAGTGGCCCACAAACTTACTATCCCTATCACTTACTATATTCAATGGCAACCCATGGATTCTCACTATGTATCTAAAGAATAGACCTACAATATGTGAAGGATCATATGTTTTCCTGTAAGGAATGAAGTTTTCCATATTGCTAAACCTGCCCACCACTACAAACACATTGTCATGTCCTCTTGGTGTCTTAGGAAGTCCCAAAACAAAGTCCATATGCAAGTACTCCCAAGGTCTCTGAGGGATGGATAGAGGATGGTAAAATATAGTGTTTCTACTTTTTCCTTTGGCTCTCTGACATATTTGACATTGCTCCAAAAAATTTCTTACATCTAACTATAGTTTAGGCCAATAGTAATGCCTACTCACTTGCTCAAGTGTCTTGTCTAGTCCAAAGTGGCCTCCCAAGTTGCCTTGGTGTTTCTCCTTGACTATGTTCTCCCTCAATGAGCATTGAGGAATACACAACAAGTGTCCTTTGAACAATATCCCTTCCTGTAACATATAATCAGTGAAGTCTACTTTAAAACCCTATTTGAACTTCTCACATGCTTCATAAACATCCTTGAAATCACTATCTTCTTGGTAGAGGTCTTTAAGATCACTCATCCCTACACTCTGCAATTGTATCTCCTAAATAGTCAACACTCTCCTACTCAGAGCATCTACAACTTTTTTACTAACACCTTTCTTGTGTTTTATGACAAAAGTATATGCTTGTAAATATTCTACCCATTTTAGGTTCCTTTGGTTCAACTTGTGTTACCCATTAAAGAAGCTAACGGCATGATTATCTGTATAGACCATAAATTACCTTGGTAGGAGATAATGTCTCCACTTTTGGAGTTCTTGCACCATTGCATACAACTCCAAATCATAGGTGGAGTACTTTTGTTTTGCCTCATTCAACTTCTCTGATAAGAATGTCATAGGATGTTCGTCTTGACTCAAAATTGCCTCAATAGATAGTTTACTAGCATCACACTTCACCACAAATAACTGATTGAAGCTAGGGAACCTAAGAGTAGGTGGTTTTTCTATCCTTTTCTTCAAAATTTCAAAGCCCTTATCTATTGCTTCTACCCTTTTGAACTAACATTTGATTCCTGCTTTAATAGTATTTAGTATTGGTGCACATACATGACTAAAGTTTCTCACAAATGTCCTATAATAAGAGGCTAGTCCATGAAAACTTCTAACATCTCCTATGGCCTTAGGTGTTGGCCATTCCAATATAGACTTGACCTTATCAAGATCCATCTTTATACATCCATTAGCAACAACAAATCCAATGTATACTAATTTAGTTTTCAAAAACTCATATTTTTCTTGGTTGATCATAAACTTCTCTTTGTGTAGCCTCCTCAAAACCATTTCCAAGTGCTTCATGTGCTCCTCCTTAGAAATTCTAAAGACCAAAATGTCATCAAGGTAAACAATTACAAATTTACCTATGAATTTTGGTAGCACTTCATTCATGAGGCTCGTGAATGTGCTAGATGCATTTGTTAGGCCAAAGGGCATTACAAGCTGCTCTTACAACCTTTCATTTTTCTTGAAGGTTGTATTCCATTCATCACTAGGCATAACTTTGATTTGATGGTACCTTGACTTCATATCCACTTTGGAGAAGTAGAAAGAACCCCCTAAGTTATCTAACAAAACTTCAATCTGGGGCACGGGAAATTTGTATCTGATTGTAATCTTGTTGATAGCCTTGGAGTTATTACACATCCTCCATTTTCCATCCTTTTTAGGTGCAAGGATAGTTGGCACAACACAAGGACTTAAACTCTTCCTTATAAGCCCTTTCTCTAGCAAATCTTGAATTTGATTAGCAATCTTTGCATTGTGACTTGGAGTCATTTTATATTCTTTCTTGTTAGGTTAATTATCCCCTAGAATGAGGTCTATCTGATGACTCACATCCCTCATGGATGAAAATGCACTAGGAAATCTATTATGCACTATCTCATGATACTTATCCAACAATGCTTGTACCTCTTGTGGCATATTGAATTTCTCCCTATTCTCTTCTTTTGGTTTTAGTACCACTGAAAAAAAGACCCCTCTTTCCTTCTTCATAACCTTAAGGAACTCATTTCCACTCAAAATCATCACACTAGTCCCCACATGCTTCTCTTCATTGGGTTCTTTCAAAGGATCCATTTGAAAATTCTTCCCTTGTTTAGTAATCACATATTTTTTCTTTTCACAATCATGTATGGCCTTCACATCATATTTCTATGGACGTCTTAGAAGGAGATGACATGCATCCATACAAAATATGTCACATAACACCTTGTCGTTATATTCCCCTATCTCAAACTCCACCAAATTTTTTTCATCCACCACTATCTGCTAGCCCTCATTTAGCCATGACACCTTGTAGGGAGTAGTGTGTGGTATCCTTCTAAGCTTTAGTTTGTCCACCATCTCTTTTGAAACTATGTTTTCTATGGAACCATATTCCACTATCACCTTACAAATCTTCCCATGTGACCTACAAGTATTCTTAAACAAACTCTTCCTTTGAGGTGGTTCTACAACACTGGGAGCTTTTAATAATGTCCTCAATATAAGGTTTTCTCCATCCAATACTGGCCATGCCTTGGAGATTGGTGAGGTGACACTTTGTGTGTCATCTTCTTGCACTAACTGATTCCTTCTTTCTCCTATGGATGAGGTGGTATCTTTCTTAGGACATCTACCCATAGTATGGCCCACTTGGTTACAATTATAACATCTTCCAGTGAAGACATAATTAGCACAACCTCGTGATTGGAATCTTCCCCTTGGAGGTCATCTTCCTCTGTATCCTCCCTCTGAAATGAACCTCTCTACCGATTTCCTCCATTGTTGTCTATAGACTGGGTTTCTTCTAGCTTACTTGGGCTTTGTCCTCTTCCAAAGTTGTTCCTACCCCTAAATCCTCTATTTCCTCTTCCTCTTTGTTGGAAATCATTCCTCCTTATAGCCTTCTCTTCTTCTCTCAATGTTAATTGAAAGAATTTGTGCATACTATCAGGGGGCCATCATGCTGATCTCATCTTGGATTCCTTGTCTCAACCCAATGAGATACTTTGCTACCTTTTCTAATTCTTCCTCTTCTCTTCTTTCCCTTAAGCTCAACTTGTTGAATTCCTCAATGTAGACACTTACTGTCAACTCTTTTTTCCATTAGTTCTGCAACTTCTGATACATTTGTATCTCATAATTAGTGGGCAAGAACTTTTCCCTTGATCTAATTTTCATTCTATCTCTAGAGAATATTTTCTTCTTACCAGTGGTTACTGTGTCATCTTGCATGATGTTCCACTATACCAATGCAGATCCCTTGAGTCTAGCCTAGGCATAATTGACTCTCTTCTCCTCTGACACTTCTTTGTAATCAAACTTATTGTCTATGGCCTCTAACCAATCCAACAACTCTTCTCCATTCAAACTATTACTATAGTAAGGAATGTGTTCCATAATATCCTTGTTGATGGATTTTAAAGCATCCAAGAACACATTTTGATCTTTATCCATCTCCAGTTCTTTTCCTTTGCCAGCTGTCTCTCATGTTTGGCTTTCATCTTCTTCTTCACTATCATCCCCCCATTCAATGACTCTCTTCTTACCCTTTGTCTCTATCAGATTGGCCTTTTCCAATAGTTCTTGGACCAATTACACTATGGAATCCTTTCTCATTTCCTTATGTGGCATGCTGTCAACCTTGTGTCTCTCCTCCCCTTCAGACATACACTAAACTTACTGTAGTTCTAGCTCTGATACCACTCTGATGCAGAGGGTTTACAGTTCTAGTGTTTTCCTTACTAGAAGTTGTTATTGACCTCATTAAACCATCCAATGGTTTAAAAATCTATGTCTCCTTCACAAGGATTTGCCTCCTAGACTCTCTCTTCAAATTTTCTCCTAGGGACAGTCGATAAGATGAAGAAAAAATGCACAAACATATTCAACTAGTCCAACTATTCCTCCAATTTCCTTGTTCACTAGATTTCCCTCTAGAACCCTAATACCTTTCTTAGGATCTTTCCAAAACTCTTCATAGACTCTTTCCAATGTCCATGATACCTTAAATGTCCATTTGAGACATTTCCAACACTTTTGGTTGCCTTAATATCTAATTTGCTATCGCTACTCTCTACTAGTCCTAGTTAGGCCTAATTGCATTAGGTCTATTTTCACTGAATTTGGTCAAATGCACCAAATTATTCAAAACAAACCCATATAATACCATATGAATCTGAAATATATAATATATCCCTTCAATAATCTAAAGTTATAGGTCTTCAAGACACCCACAACCCTAATTACTTCCAAGCCCTAGTTTCTAGGCTATCTTTTAGGCCTCTGGACCAGTCACTGCAACTTGCATTCAATTTGTCTTCAACCTTCACAAAAACTTGTGAAAAATTTTGATCCTTCAAGGGGACACTCTAGGGCTTCAATAAATTCCACTAAGTTTTCCATACAAGATAATGGGTGTGCCATTTCAATTCAATCTTCTCTCTGTCCTGGCTCACCTACTCCAAGCAGTCAGCCTAGTGCATCACTCCAAGCCTAGGAGTTCAGTTGAAAAAACAAAAAGGAAAAAAACACTATATAAAGACCCTAACCTATCATTCCATAAGGTTTCATTCATTTTCAACTGTGGATGCTTAGGTTAGAGCCATTTAAGTTCCAGCAACTCTTTGAATGTAAATTGTAGACAAAGTCACCTAAATCTAAGTGTAAATTTACAATGCCTTAACTTGAAAACAAACTAGTATATGAAAATGAAAGATAATAAAAAAATCTAAACTCCCATGGAGTCACATTGCAAACTCTAATCCATACACATCCATATAAGGGTGTTGAAACACTGCAAATGCAAGTAAAACTCGTAGAATCATCTGTACAGAATGCTCACATGTGTGATCTGTAACTAAAAATCCATTAACCTTCCCAAAATATTCAATCCATGCTCAAATACCCAAGTGTGGGTGGTTAAAACCTTCCAAACCTCCTATCGGGGCTCAAATCAATAGATTGGATTTCCTATGGACTTGTCAATCCAATGCTTGGAAACCCAATTGATTTGGCCAACTAACAAGTCACAACCAAGGCAAGGTTGGAACTTCTGCAATTCTGGCTCTGCAAAACCAAGGCTGGTAGGCCTATACCTTGACTTATCCTTAAAGTTACAAGGCTTTTTATAGCAGATAAGTAACACTTCAACCTTCTCTCTCAAGTATGGCAAGGCACTTGAAAGAAATCTAACTGAAAGAAATATATCATGAACTATAAATTGAAATACTTGAAGTAATTGAAATAATGTTTAGTAAATGTGTATGTAATTTGAAATGAAAAATATATAAGATATCACCAAACTATAAACAATGAACTAAATAACTATAATCCAAATAATGATTAGACCAGTGCCTTATTCTACCATGGGCAATAGAGTCAAGATCATTCCAATCTTGTGTTCAACCTCAGAGATAGTTTTACAAGAAAAATTATCACTTCAAAGGTGCTATGGAATGTACATGCAACCTAAAAAAATTTTAAACATATTTCAAAAGGGTAATTCTTCTCAGATGACAGACCAATTGACTAAGGCCTCAATCAACAGAATTTAACAACGCAAAATGAGAAAACCAATTAAAAATATAGAATATGAATCAAATCAGGAAGCATTCACATCAAACTATCACTTTGAAGAAGTTCTATTGGTTTATCCAAGGGACTAATTGTAAAATGATAATGAAACTATTACACATGTGAAAGACAAAAGGACTTATCTCTATTGATTTTGAAAAAAATAGTACATCCAGGTCCATGTTATACTTTTTGATTAAAACCTATCCAAATATGTGAAATTGTATTATATTATATTCCTTCTCTTTACATTTTACATTATGTATATATATATATATATATATATATATATATATCTGTGTGTGTGTGTGTGTGTGGCTTTCACACCTCTTTAGGGTGAAATGACACAACTCTCATTACAAATTATTTTGGAAAAACAATAAACTAACTAAAAAATAACTACCTAAGTTTCGGATTTGGCTTTGGTCAAAAATCTAAAACACCTTGTGAAAAAGAAAATATTTCTGTTGGAGATAGGAAATTTGATTTCCCAAACTAGGTCATTTTTATATTTTTAAAATTCAACCATCTTTATCCTCTGTCAAAATCATTTTTGCAGCAGGTCAAAATTCCAGTATTTTCTAAAGGCTTCGATTAGTTAGTTCTATTTATTTGTGTCATAAAGATTCCTTCCCTTGATTTCTTTAGTATGGATAAACATGATTCTTGATAATGGATTGGGACTTCTAAATTCTCAAAATTTAGGGTACCACCAGTGGCTCTTTCTGGGAAGGTATGCTCCTTGTGAGTATAGCGAGATTCAAGCTATCTCTGGAGAAGCAAACCAAGTATCCACACTTAATCTGATGCAAAGTGATTTGGTTCTCATCTTTAAGATTTATCTTTATACCAATAGGCTCATGAAGAAATTTCATTGGAACATTCAATTGGGTGGCCCCAGGCCCCCAAAAAAATCAACAATGCTTCTTTCCTCTATCAAACACATAATTTTGATCATGTAATACTTTGGATCTCCTGAATATGATGCCACCACTCTCATGGACAACATTCATTTCTTTATTAACACACTTTGACTTTTGTTTACCTTTAGAAAAGTCAACAGATGCACTGTAGTCCTTGCTAAATAGAAGATCCCCATGCATTTGATCAACCCTACAAGTAACTAGATTAAGATCTTCTGATTGGATGCCTTTACGTACATAATCTTCCCTATACTCAAGATCTTGTTTCTTTTCACAAAAATGTTTTGGTGATAACTCACATTCAGGAACTTCCTTCTTATCAAGAATTTGATTAGATAGGATACTCAGATAATTTTCAGAACTAATCTTCAACACATTTTCCTCATTATCTTTGTTTGATTCCATCTCATCTTCACATGTTTGGTCCAACTTCTTCTCATAGGATGAAATAATTCATGTCTCACTTTTTGAATACACTTCCCCATACATATTTTGAATTTCATCATCTTCAAAATGATCACTAGGTTCACTGTCTTTATCGTGATGTTGATGGACTTGATTGCATATAAAATATTCTTCAAATAATGGATTCAAGGATATAGAGAACTCAGGCATATCTCCATGAGATCTTTCATCTGAAACTTGTTTTTGTTCATATGTTGTATGTTGTTCTATTTCATCTCCATTATTTGATTCTTGAAATTTATCATCTTCTTCATCTAGTAGCCCCTGAGTATGTACTGATCCATCAACTTGCTTATCATGGTGCATTGATAAAAAAAACTTGACCACTCTTCTCAACATATTTTTCATATTCCACATCTAGTAAATATGATATTTCTTCTGTACTGAGAAGATCTTCTTCCTCATCATCATGGTCATTGATACCTGTTTCCATGCAAATCTCACTACGTACAAATTCTACTTCAATCTGATCTGAATTTTCTTCCTCTTTGTCATCATTCTTTTCTTCCCTCAATACTTCACATATTTTCTCTAGTAGTTGAGAATCATGGTAGATTCCTAACTCACAAAGTTTATCCATTAATTCCCTTCCTAGAGGCCTGATATCTGAAGGTATTTCCTGATAGATCTTTATCATTCTCATGAACAAATGTAGTCTAGATTCACCTTTATATCTTTCCAAAATAAAAAATGTATCCAAAGGGGACATGTAAGATTCTTCCTCCAAAATATAATTTGGCTCTCTTTCCTATTTATAGCACATGTCTTGTTCATAACACATGTTTTCTTCTTCACCACTAGCATCATGAAACATATCAAGAAACCACTGCTCAAACTATCTCCATGATGAGATGGATTGTGTGGGTAGTGATTCATATACTTGTCTGGCATTATCTTTTAACATCTTGAAAAATATCCTCATCACCCGATCCTCTGTAGAAACCTCATAATATTCTATGAATGTATAAAATGCATCCAAGTGTTGTTATGTTGATTCATCCCATTCTCCATGGAACTTTGGTAGAAGTTGTGAAATTTTAGGGGATAACTTATTTGTGATGCATTGAAATATCCTAAGATCCAATGGCCTGATACCATCTGGAATAAAAGTCTTTCTTTGAAATGATGGATACATTTGAAAAAACTTCCACCATCTCCTTCTGAGTCTTCTCCCTCAGTAGAGTCACTAGCTGAAATGCTTTGTTCAATAGAGTTGCCACCTTCTTATCAGAAGGACAATTCTTAGTGTCTTCTGAGTTCTTTTCTCCCACTAGAGTCTTAAATATATCACTAGAGCTTCTAGGTAAAATACAAAAATGTTCATTTGAACAAGTCCCCAATAGAGTTGCCAATTTTTTGGTGCTCAAATCAATAGATTGGATTTCCTATGGACTTGTCAATCCAATGCTTGGAAACCTAAGTGATTTGGCCAACTAACAAGTCACAACCAAGGCAAGGTTTGAACTTCTGTAATTCTGGCTCTGCAAAACCAAGGCTGGTAGGCCTATACCTTGAATTATCCTTCAAGTTACAAGGATTTTTATAGCAGAGAAGTAACACTTCAATTTTCTCTCTCAAGAATGGCAAGGCACTTGAAAGAAATCTAACTGAAAGCAATATATCATGAACTGTAAATTGAATTACTTTAAGTAATTGAAATAATGTTTAGTAAATGTGTATGTAATTTGAAATGAAAAAATATATAAGATATCACAAAACTAGAAACAATGAATTGAATAACTATAATACAAATAATGATTAGACCAGTGCCTTACTCTACCATGGGAAATAGAGTCAAGATCATTCCAATCTTATGTTCAACCTCAAAGACAGTTTTACAATAAAAATTATCACTTCAAAGGTGCTATGGAATGTACATGCAACATAAAACAAATTCAGAGATATTTCAAAAGGGTAATTCTTCTCAGATGACAGACCAATTGACTAAGGCCTCAATCAATATAATTTAACCATGCAAAATGAGAAAACCAATTGAAAATATAGAATATGAATCAAATCAGGAAGCATGCACATCAAAATATCACTTTGAAGAAGTTGTATTGGTTTATCCAAGGGACTAATTGTACAATGATAATGAAACTATTACACATGTGAAAGAAAAAAGGACTTATCTTTATTGATTTTGAAAAAATAGTACATGTAGGTCCATGTTATACTTGATTAAAAAGTATCCAAATAAGTGAAATTATATTATATTATATTCCTTCTCTATACATTTTACATTATGTATATATATACATGTTTGAGTGACTTTCACACCTCTTTAGGGTGAAAAGACATAGCTTTCATTACAAATTATTTTGGAAAAATAGTAAACTAACTATAAAATAACTACCTAACTTTCGGATTTGGCTTTGGTTGAAAATCCAAAACACCTCATGAAAAGCTAAAATTTCTTCTGGAGATAGGAAATTTGATTTCCCGAACTGGGTCATTCTTAGAATTTTAAAATTCGACGTTCTTTATCCTTTGTCAAAATCATGTTTGCAGCAAATCAAAATTCCAATATTTTCTAAAGGCTTTGATTAGTTAGTTCTATTTATTTGTGTCATAAAGATTCCTTCCTTTTATTTATTTAGTATGGATAAACATGATTCTTGATAATGGATTGAGACTTCAAAATTCTCAAAATTTAGGGTACCACCACCTCCATTTGCAAATTCTTGCAAAAAGTTGAAAAAGTTGCTTGAGCAACTTTTGAGCATTTCTTTCTCTTTGAAAATTTGTGTCAACTCGATGCTCTTTGACCCATCCTAGGACCCTAGTTAGGAAATTTAGGACCCTATAGGAGACCATTTCCCCTAGTTTCTCAAAAATAACAACTTTTACAAGTTTTAGACCATGTGACCACATTGTGAACAAAATGAGCAACTTTTGGTTTTACAAACATAGAGGAACAAACTGGGACCCAAGACTCATGGATCTTATTAAAAAACACATCAAAGGCCCCTAAACAACCCTAAACACCATCTAACCTTTCTTCAAGCCAAAATGGGAGGTGCTCTGCACTAGGAGGGCCACAAATTCATCATTTAGAAGAAAGAAATGTTTCTTTTATAGGTAAGTTAGTTTGGCATATGTACTCAAGACCGTATACAAACTGTGTTGGATGGTGTCTGATTTGGGTACTATTTATGTTGTTGATATTCATGTTTTGTAACTGATGTCAACACATATTTCGGTGGAGAGAACATACTATTTATGATAACTCATAGAAGTGCATCGACATTATACAGATCAAAGATAAGGATATGAAGAAGGATGTGTGATGAACTTATTCATAAGGTCGCTTGGCTTAATATTGCATATTGGTGATGTTAGAGATGTTCTAGTAAATTATAGTTTCTGGACTATGACAGTTATGCTTGACAGAGCTGGTATCTATGTCTTGGGTATATCTTAAAAGACAATATGTTTTAGGGTATGCAAGCTTAAGGGATGATAGAGGACACCTTGAGGAATGTTGGATTTGATCAATAGTTGTGAATATATTGGTGAGATCAGCTGTGGCGTATATTCTGTTGGAGACTTATTTGGTGGTCAAATTCAAAAATGTAGCTTGTATTATGGATTGTGTGTGTGGATTGTGGATCTTGGATTAAATATGATGTATTGTAATTTATGTTTACTTCTTTTAGGTACCATGTATATCTTAGCAAGGGTTTAAATAATTATTTCTATATTGGGAAAGCTTAATCGGCTGACCTAATCAATTATTATAATAGGGTATATATATATGTGAGATGTTTTATTTTGAAAAGATGTATGTATGGTGAGAAGGTAATTATGAAGAAAGAGAAGTGTGGAAGTTGTGAGTCTTGTTTGGCTATTAGATGTAGAAAAAAGTTTGTGATTATAATACTTTATTAGAAATGATCAAGCAAAGACAGTTGGTATCAGACAGTTCACTGGATTGTATATTTCTCTCTATATATACTTGTTTGGATTGTTAATCCTTGAGGGTGGCCTTAACCTTCTTTGGGTAGTGTGCCTTAGCAGTGAGCCCACTATCACTCATGACTCCTAATAGGGTATTTCCTTTACTGGGGACTATGTATTGTAATTTTGTAATAAGCTCTTAACAAGGCTAAATCTTTTAACGAGGATACTATACTCTCAGTACATTATTTGTGGGTGTTAATTCCCACTGGTGTTTTACCTTTGATAAGCTTTCCTTGACAACAAGTGTTGTGTTATTGTGTTTTCATTTAATGTGTTATCATTTGCATTGAAGTTTTGGTTGATAAATTTTAAACTTTAATATTTTGTATCACAAGTGATTCGACCCCCTCTCAGTTTTTCTTGTGGATATTTATTCCAAACAATTGGTCCTTAGAGAGAAAGCTTAACAACTTGAGGTGATCGTGAAGATGACTTACTACAAGAAGGATAGTCTGAAATTTGATCCTGAAAACTTTTACAGATGGAATAACAATATGAGAACACATTTGATATGTTTGGGATTTAACTACTAGATAATCACAAAAAAGAGGAAAAGATAGATACTATGGATGAAATGGAGAATTCTACTTAAGATGATAAAAATATATTTTGGTGTAATATGGTCACATGGGAATCATTGATCAACGCACTTTCTGAAGGTGAATTCATAGAAGTAAAAGACTTGGATTCTACACATGATATTTGGACAAGATTGGAAGAACTATATATAGGAGATAAGTTTACTAAATAGGAAAAGCTAAAAAACTGGAAGACAAAGATGGAATAAATAAAGATGAGAGATGATGAGAACATTAGAGCATACGCATAGAGAATTACTGAAGTGGTTACTGACATTAGAAACTCTAGAGGTACTTATAGTGAGGAAGAAGTGATTGCAAAGATACTCAGATCTCTGACACCTATATACAAAACTAAAGTACAAGCTATAGAAGAGATTATACAATTGACACTGAACTTCGATGCAGAGATGTTAATTGGAAAGCTAACTACTTTTGAGGTCACAGAATAGGGAGATTCTTTACCTAAAGTAGAGTGAACATTCAATGCAATTGTCCATAGAAAGAAAAATACCTTATCTGGAATTCCAAACACCAGCAATGGTGACTTTAGAGAAGAGCTTGGAGATTATGTTGATGAATGAGAACAAATACAGGAGGAAGAAAGAAAGCTAGATGAAGTGGTAGCCCTTATTGATAGAAGATAAAAGATATGTAAGGATAAATTTGAAGGCAAGTTATATTTGAAATTTTTTTTTCATTAACAAGATTGGTCATTTTTCATCTCGATGTCCTACAAGGGTTCCAAAGTATAAACCTAAGTTTTACAAATATAAGTATTCAAAAGACAAGGAACTTTAATATGCTAGTGAAGGTGTATCTGATGATGATGTAGACTACATGATGAAATTGGATTTATTGCTATTAAGGATGATCAACCTATACATGAAGAAAAATCCTTAGTATCTCATGTTGAAAAGAAATCTGAATGGGTTATAGATATTGGTTGTTCACAACATATGACTGGAGATAAAAAAGAAGTTTGTTATTCTAAAAAGATATGATGGTTGTGTTGTTAGATTTGGTGATAATACTCCTAAGATTATTATTGGATTTGGATCTATTTATCTGGATGGAAAGACTAATACTGACAATGTACTTCTTGTTGATGGACTTAAGCATAATCTGTTGAGTGTTGGGAAGTTAGTGGATAGAGCATACTTTTGGAAAGATTGCTACAATGTAGACAATTGTTATTTTTTCATTGATGTCAAACCTTAACTGGTGATACTATTGCTATATATTTGAGTACCATATCTATTGATTGATGAAGATTTGAAGAATAGGATAACAAGAAGACCGAGGAAATGGTTGATTTATGAGTACACACCAGGGTACTTGATCATTTGGCACTTTGGAAAAGTGATATGTTGTTTATCTTTCACTGAAAGTTCACTAGAAGGTCGATGTCGAGAAAATAAAAGTTGATGCCGAGAAAAGTGAAAGGTGATGTCGAGCGCCAATTGAAATGGCGAGGGAGACAAACAAAGCCGAGCAACAATATTTTAGTAATTGATGAGATTTGAGATCTTTGCCCGACATAATTGATTTTATTGGGATATGTATTGTTAATTAAGATTGGTCCACACTCATTTAATACATGAGATACCATTATTAGCGCATGGATTCAATGTTTAATTAATGATTGTATTGGAGAAGTAAATAAAATTTAATGATGGAAAGATTTGTTGGATCTGACCTAACCTAACATATACGATCTTGATTAACCGGCAAAAGATCTATCTAACCTAGATGAAGAGGTATAATATAACCTACAGAGGTTATTGTCATTGTATCCAAGTGTAAGGAGAAGTTGTATCCAAGAGTATTGCATGGTTAATTGACTCATTGGAAAGACCTAGCAAAGAAGGCTAAGAAAAGAAGGCTAAGCAAAGAAGTAGAGAGAGATTTCTTGATGGATTTACAAGAAGATCTGAAGTTTGAGATGAAAATGAAGGCCACTCAGTCAATTAGCATTAGAGCTGAAATTGGATCTAGATTTGCAAAGTAAGTTGCATGTGTCAGATCACACCTGCTAATTACTTTCTAATGATTGTATCAGTTCAAATCCTTTAACCAGGTTGTCCTAACAGTCATTATATAAATCCTTTGAACAAGGTGACATTTAGAGTGGAATGTTCTAAGTCCTCTAACAAGGCCATTCCTGACATGGTGATTAAATCCTTTAACTAGGTCACATTTAACAGTGTGTTTTGTAACCTTTAACAGGGTTGGCTCCTAATAGAGGTCACTTCAGAAGAGTGAAATTTTTGTAGCATGTTACTAGTGGTTTTTCCCATATTGAGTTTCCACATTAAATCATGGTGTCAAAATGTGTGAATGTTTATGTTGTGTTTTACTATTAAGTTTCTGTAAGCTTATTTCATTAGTACAATAAAATGCACACTTTTGTTGTTTATTGCTGCCGAGCAGATCTGAGTTGTTGAAGTGGTTCAAAGTTTTATATGGGCACATCTAGACCTAAGGATAACTGATTCACCCCGCTCTCAGTTATTCTAAATTCATTCTAACAATTGGTATCAGAGCTTTGTTCTCTTGAAATATTTTGAAGTTAATTGGAGATAAAGATCAAGATGTATAAAAGGGATGAACCGAAGATTAACAAGGATAACTTTCCTGCATAGAAAATTTTGATGAAACTTCACTTGGCTGGTATTGGTGATTATACTAAATGACATGTTGAACAAGAATATGTAGCCCCTATTAGAGTTCTGAATGCTGCACAATTAAGAGAAAAGCATGAACATAATCAAGCAATGTTGGAGCTTGCATCATCCCTGAACTATCATGAATTTGAGGACATTAAGGACTGTACAAGTGAAAATAAGATGTGGGATGCCCTTGAAACCATTTATGGAGGTGATACGAATGTACTAAGAGCCAAATCTAAAAGCTTGAGAGGTAAGTTTGACGATTTAAAAATGTAAGAAGGAGAAAATATAGTGCAATATTATGATAGGATAAAGGAAGCTGTAAATGCTATTAGAGGAGCTTAGGGAACCATTAATGATGACACTATCATGAGAAAGGTACTGAGAGCACTTCTTCCTATTTATGCTATTAGAGTATCTTCAATTCAAGAACTGAGATGTACTCCTAACAACAGTTTGACTCTGGAAAGTTTGGTATGCAGACTTACTACATTTGAGATGTCAAATTTTGATAACTATACTCCAAAAGTTGTTGAATCTATGTTCAAGTCATAGATGGTCATCAAAAAATCAAGGAAAGAAAATAAATGTGTGAGCAATGACAATGACACTTCAGATGATGATCTAGAAGAGCTTGAGGCACTTATGGCAAGGAGACTAGCTAGAAGAAAAGGAAAATTCAGAGGTAAACTTCCTATTATTTGTTTTTCTTGTAACAAAGTTGGTGTTGCTCGATGTCATGATAAGAATGAGAAAGATGAAAAAAGAGATAGAAAGTACAAAGAAAAAAAGGATGTTCGAGACTATAGAAAGTACAAGGATTACAAAGACAAAGGTAAGAAATCATTCTATATAGCTGAAGAAGCTTCTGACAATGAATCTGATAAATCTGATGAAAATGATATAGAAGTTGTGTATGTTGCAATGAAAGATGATTCTGATGATGATGAGAAAACTACACTAATTTCTTATATGAGTAAAGGTGATCGTTGGATTACTGACAATGGTTGTTCACATCACATGATTGGTGATAAGGACAAATTTGAAACCTTAGATCAATGTAAAGGTGGATATGTTAAGTCTGGTAATGATACACCTTGTAGAGTTAAAGGGAAAGGATCAATTCAACTGACTGACAAGATAAGATGTGATGATGTGTATTGGGTTGATGATCTTAAGTATAACTTATTGAGTGTTTCAAAACTAAACACTTCTGGTTAGAGAGTTGAATTCCATCACAGGAAAGAAAATATCTATGATGCCAATAGAGAATTAGTTGGAAGTGGTGAGCAGACTAGAGGTAACTTATTTTATGTAGACTTAGCTGAAGAGACATGCTTGTTTGCACAATATAATAATGTTTGGTTATGGCATAAGAGGCTATGTCATGTTAAATTTGATAAATTTGTAAGAATAAGTAAATTGAAAAAGGTTAGAGGGCTGCCTAAGTTAAAGAAACCTAAGAATGTAATGTGTAAGCAATGTCAATTGAGAAAAATGTCTAAATCGAGCTTTAAGAGCAAATCTCATACTTCTAAGAATATTTTGGAATTGGTTCATACTGACCTTTGTAGACCTATTGGTGAGAAAAGTTACTGTGGAGACAAATATTTTATTCTATTTGTAGATGACTACTCTAGGATGATGACTGTTATGTTTCTTAAAGAAAAATCTGATGCATTTCAGTTATTTAAGTGGTACTTGGAAAAAGTTGAAAAGAAAACAGGTAAGAGTCTGAAATGTCTGAGATCTGACAAAGGAGGTGAGTTCATTTCTAATGAGTTTAATAGGTTCTTCAATGATTAAGGGATAAAAAGATAGATGTCCGCACCTAGGATACCACCACAGAATGGTATAGCTAAAAGAAGAAATCAATCTATCATGGATTGTGCCAGAACATTAATTATGGAGAAAAATGTTGCACAAAAATTTTTGAGAGAAGTTTTAAGTACAATAGTTCATACCTTGAAAAGAGTACAAGTCAAGAAAGGTACAAATGCTACACCTTATGAGTTATGGTCTAGGTATGCACCTACTGTAAGTTATTTTAAAGTCTTCGGGAGTAGATGTTGTATACTGAAGGATAATAGAAATGGTAAACTTGATGCTAAAGGGGAAGAAGGCATATTTCTTGGATATTCTATTAAGAGTAAAGAATACAAGTGCTTGAATTCTAACACTAAAAAAATTGTGGAAAGTGTAAATGTTAGAATTGATGAATATGCAGAGAGAAATGAAGCTAAAAGCATGATTGAGCTTGAAAGTTACAGATCATTCACTTATCTTGAAGAGGAGGATTCTAAAAAAACTAAAAATGAAGTTGTCGAGCAACAGTCCACACCTGCCAAGACACATAACAAAATTTATGGGCAACAGGAGGTGACTACCAAGCTATCTGATGGAGATGCCAAGTCACAGTTTCAACCTGAACTGAACATGAATGATCAAACTGAAGCTGAGAAAGAACCTACTTTGGAAAAATATGTGAGAAGGCACCATAAACCTGATCAAATCATAGGAGCAAAGGATTCTGTAGTTATGAAAAGAATCAAATTAAGAGAAGACACATGTTTTCTATGTGATTTTGAGTCTAAAATAGTAAAAGATTCTGTAGACAATGAAGACCAGATTCAAGCCATGAATGAAGAGAAAGACCAGATAGAAAAGAATAAGACAAGGACACTAGTACTAAGGCCTGACAACAAAAATGTAATTGGTACTAAGTGGGTATTCAGGAACAAGCTGAATGAACATGGAGAGGTAACAAGGAATAAAGCAAGACTGGTATGCAAAGGTTATGCACACGAGGAAGGAATTGACTATGGAGAGACATTCACCCCAGTTGCAAGATTGGAAGGTGTAAGAACTCTACTTGCATATTCAGCCTACAAAGGATTTAAAGTTTATCAAATGGATGTGAAGTCAACATTTCTAAATGGGATATTAGAAGAAGAAGTATATATTGAGAAAGTTGATGGATTTGTTGACCCAAGAAAGAGGAACATGGTTTGAAGACTGCACAAGGCATTATATGGACTGAAACAAGCACCCAGAGCATGGTATGAAAAATTACACAATTATCTGGTAAAGATTGGATTTGCAAGAACAAATGACAACAAAAATCTGTATCTGAAGATAGAGCAAGGTAAAGGAATTTTATTGGCTGAAATTTTTGTTGATGACATCATATTCAGTGGACAAGATATGATATACAAAGCATTTGAAAAAGAGATGAAAACTGAATTTGAAATTTCTATGTTTGGTGAGATAAAATTCTTTGTTGATTTACAAATATATCAAATGAAGAATGGTATCTATATTACTCAATCAAAATATGTCAAGGAAATACTGAAAACTTTTAATATGGAAGATTCAAAACTAGTGAGAAAACCCATGGCTACTAGACATAAGTTGACAAAGAATGATGATACAAAAGAGGTAAATCAAACACTGTACAGATCAATGATTGGTAAGATGCAATATATTGTACAAAGTAGACCTGATATTGCATTAGAAGTTGGAATTGTCGCTAGATTTTATGCTAATCCAAAAGAGACACATATAATGGTAGTGAAAATAATTTTGAGATATTTGAAAGGTACAAAAGATTATGGCCTATATTAAAAAAGGAATGACAAGTTTGAACTTGGAGTCTATACTAATTCTGACTGGGCTGGTAATGTGTATGACAGAAAAAGAACCATAGGAGGATCATTTATTTTGGGGAAAAGATTAGTTTCCTGGACAAGCAAGCAACATAATTGCACCTCACAATCTACGGCTGAAGCCGAGTATGTGGTAGCAGCAGTTAATTGTTCAAACATTGTGTGGTTTTAGATACTACTGAAAGGTATGAAGGAGGAGATCACAGCACCATTTGTCATATCTTTTGATAACATGAGTGCCATTAATATTTCTAAGAACCCTGTAATGCACTTGAAGAAAAAGCATATAGCTATCAAGTATCATTACTTGAGGGAGCTAGTTCAGAAGAAGGAAGTGAGACTAGAGTATGTGAACACTAAGGAATAGTTGGCAAACATATTTACAAAAGCATTACCCAAGGATGCTCATGAGTATCTAAGAGGTAAATTGGGGGTAATTCCCCTAGCAAAGGATAACTAGTTCTGAATGGTACTGTTGCATCAAATGTTTTAATCAGAACACTTGACACATTGATGCACAGTGAGTCACATTTTAAGGATGCTGCCTAAAAATTGTGAAGTGGAAGACAAGAACATAAAACAAGATCAGTCATAAACAAAGATGACATGAACAACATGATACAAAGATTAGAACAAGATGAATCTGAATAATAAAGAGGTCAACATCTTTGGCATTGTTGTCAAAGAGGGAGATTATTGCTACAACAATTTATTGATAAAAATCAGACATATGAGGGAGATATTACTGAAAGAGGGAGTTGAACAGTAGCAGAAAACATTTTATTGTGATTATAGACACAGAGGGATTCAAAATGAAGCTTAAGACATTAATGAAGATTTGTTCATATCAAGGAACACACACACTTTTTGGATTGTATGGTAACTTTGGTTGGAAATTTTTTTTTACTGTTTAGTGTTGCCATCAATGCCAAAGAGGGATATTATGTGAAAGATTGCTACAATGTAGACAATTGTTATTTTGTCATTGATGTCAAAAATTAACTGGTGAGACTATTGCTATATGTTTGAGTACCATATCTGTTGATTGATGAAGATTTGAAGAATAGGATAACAAGAAGACCGAGGAAATGGTTGAGTTATGAGTATACACTAGGGTACTTGATCATTTGGCACTTTGGCAAAGTGATATGTTGTTTATCTTTCACTGATAGTTCACTGGAAGGTCGATGCTGAGCAAAGAAAATTTGATGCCGAGAAACACAAAAGGTGATGTTGAGCAAAGAAAAGATGATGTCAAGTGTCAGTAAAATGCTGAGGGAGATAGAGAAAGCTGAGGAGCAATATTTTTGTAATTGATGAGATTTGAGATCTCTGGCTGACATAGTTGATTTTACTGGGATATGTTTTGTTAATTAAGATTGGTCCACACTCATTTAATGCACGGGAAACCGTTATTAGCACATAGATTCAATGTTTAATTAATGATTGTATTGTAGAAGTAAATAAAATGTAATGATGGAAAGATACATTGGATCAGACCTAACCTAAGATCTATGATCTTGATTAAGCAGAAAAAGATCTATCTGACCTAGATGAAGAGGTATAATATAACCTACAGAGGTTATTGTCATTGTATCCAAGTGTAAGGAGAAGTTGTATGCAAGAGTATTGCATGGTTAATTGACTGATTGGAAAGACC
>MU228026.1:387147-401428 GCA_018584345.1 Thuja plicata
TTTTTTGATATTCAATCTCTAAGTGCCTCAAATTTTGACATCAATTGACAGACAACTTGAAAATCAGGGAAAACACTTCCACTTTTTGCCCAAAAAGTGGACCCAACTTCTTGCTGGCACCCATAATCAGATGAGCACTTTCAGATATGTCTTTCACATGGGTTCAGACGTAATCTCATGGGCTTCTAAGAAGTGACCCATAGTTTCTCAATCTACAAAAGAGGCTAAATATATAGTATAAAATGCAGCAACATGTCAAGGTATTTGGCTGAGAAGGATCTTGGCAGATTTGAAGGAAGAAGAAGAGGATGGAACCACAATTTTTTGTGACAATATTTCCTCAATAGCTTTGTCAAGAAATCTTGTATTTCATGGAAGAAGCAAGCACATTGAAATCATGTATTATTTTATTAGAGAATTAGTTTAGAATGGTGAAATAAAAATAGAGTTTTGCAGGTTAGAGGAGCAGCTAGCAGACATTTTCACCAAGCCATCGGGCATTGCAAGTTTTGAATTCCTAAGGAGAAATCTGGGTGTGGTCATCTTGGATCAAGCATGATCATGTTTTGTCAGCTCAAGAAAATGGGGGAGTGTTTTATTTTAAGAATAAAATATGATTTCCTTGAGCCTCTTTTGTTGACTTTTTAATTCTCCTCTATTTAATGTTGATAAGTTCAAATCTGATTTTGTGTGGACTTTAAGAGATAAAGTTAAATCAGATTTCTTTTCTTATGAACTTTGAGAGATAAGTTCAAATCAGATTTTGGGGAAATCTGATTCCTTCTTTGAACATTTGATTTCTTCTTTGGACAACATTTTTTCTATAAGGAAAAGAATGTCTTTATTGTTTCAATAGACTTGTAAGATTTTTATTTTTGTATGCAACAACAAAATAGTTTGCTTTTTGTAAGTGCTATATTTTATCAGAGACTTGTTTATCGCAACAACAATTATTTTTAATTGTCTTATTGAGTAGTGATTAATCCTGACATTTTGTAGGATTTTTTAGAAGCTCTTTGAATTTTGTATGTAGCCCGAGATTGCTGCAAGTTTAGTTTCATTGTAGAAGTTAATTTCTAGATTAATAGAATCAAGAGAAGCTTGCATATCTCGAGTTTTATTTTGTGGTTAGCTCTGTGCTATTTAGGGTTTTCTTGAATGTATTCATTAATGAAACAAAGCATCTTTGTGTGAGTTTCTAGAATATAGAGGGATTCTATATTCTTTACATGGTATCAGAGCTGATTGGCCCTCAATCCTTGTGATTTTGGACTTTTTTTTTCTAGGTAATTGTTTATCTTGTACATAAGACATGGCTGGAGATGTAGGAATGAGTTGGCAGCAATGACCATCCTTCAATGTACAAAATTATAATATTTGGGAAAAGAAGATGAAGTTCGTAATGGTTGAAAATGATTTGTGGGAGCTTACCGTCAATGTCTTTGTGGATGTGACTGACCCAGCTCTATTTTCTTTCCTCACAAACAATCAAAAGACTCAGTTGAAGGAGCCAAGGAAGAAAGAAGAAAAAGCTTTGAGCTTGATTGAAAATACCTTGACAAAGGCAATCTCTCCCAAAATAGTAGCAGCTAATTATTCCAAAGAAGCTTGGGATATCCTTCATACTAGTTTTAAAGGCACTGAAAAAGTTTGTGCGGTGAAGCTCCAAATGCTTCGAAGATAATTTGAGACTTTTCTCATGAAGGACAGTGAGTCCATTTCAGATTTAGCTCAAGACTGTCTGGTTTGATAAACCAGTTGAGAACCAATGGAGAAACCATGGAGGAGCAAAGAATAGTAGAGAAATTTTTGAGAAGTCTGCCCTCAAAATTTGATGCTCTAGTTATTTCCATTGAAGAGGCGAAGGATCTCTCAACATTGAGAGTTGATGAGTTAATGGGTTCTTTCCAAACCCATGAGCAACTCTTTGTGAGTTTCCAAAATATAGATTCAGTGTATATTCTTTATACAATTTGCTCACAACTATAAATTGGTCATGTTCTCTAATTATGAAGGTCACGACACAACATCACTAATATGAATTCAAACATGCAAGGAGTGATTTCATATGATACAGATTCATTATTTCATTTAATGGAGCTGGGAATTTGAGTGCTAAATTATACGCTAGCACAAGTGAAGGAACACACATCAATTATAATGCTCACATTTTAATCTAACCCTTTGTGGTATTGAATGCATGTTTATTTATTGGGAATCGATGTGTCTCTTCAAGAAGAATTGCAACTCAACTTTGTGTCTACAAGGCTTATTTTGCAAAATGGAGAAACTAGAAAAATGCAACCGTGGTCAACTTATTCGGATGGAACCCCTTTTGGAATTCATCAATGCACAGTTTGTTGGATCTACCATAAGGAACATATGCCATGCAACTAAAGAATTCAACTATCGATGGAGTACTAGGAAATCCCTAATTTTGGGCACATATCCAATGAAACTCGGGGCCAATTTTTTCTCCTTGACGTGCCACATTAGTGGAGGGTAATAATATCCATTTTTTCTGAGGAAATTCTATTTTTACCCACTCATGTTGTCTTTCTCCCATCTTAGATTATTTTGGTTTTCGTCTCCAATTCAATGGATTTGTTGCAATCTTACTCTCTGTTAGAGTTGATTGCTAACAAGGTGATTCAACCACATTTTCTAAGTGATAATAAATTGCTCAAAGCCACTCAAAATTATGACTTTTCAAATGGCCACTCTTTCATGGGTGGGTTATTTCCATGCCACATGTTATTCAATGGGCATGCTTTCCTCATTGTTTATGATAGTATCAAATAAGCCATAGAATGACAGAATTACATGCACCTTAGACAAACTTTGCAAGTATGTGGGAGGATTCTCGGTGAGGATATGTTGGGTTTGATTAGGCACAAAGTTAATGCCTTGCTTTAGCTATTAGATAATGACTATATCCCACCTAGATTGGATACCCCTATTCTACCAGAGATGATGATCCCTCTTCAGCTAGCCGTGATGATCGTTGCTTCACAAAATGTTGGGGAAGACAACTTGCATGACAATGCTATTATGTCCAATTCATGGACATTGCCTACAAATGTTGATGATGCTAATGAAGCTGTAGGTGAGGATCTTCAAGATGTCCCTATGCCGATGGAAGAATGACCAATGTCTGTGGTTTTGGTATAATTTTTGCTGGCAGGTACTTCGAATACATATGTTTCCAATGATCATTTTGTGGGTAAAGTGCAAAGCTTTTGGAAATGAGAAAAGTACAGCTATAAAAAAATATGTTTCTCATCTTCATTTGCACAACTAAATCCAATCAAATGTATTTGGGGTGAATTTTGATTATATTACTGATCTACCTGATCTACTGTGATATTATTTTTATGTATAAGGTATCAATTTATTATCTAGGAAGGGAGTCCCTAGGGGCCTGTTTGGTAGTAGGAATTGGACTGGAATTGGCATTATCTAATTGTAGATAACATCAAATCCCATGTTTGGGTTCATGGGAAAAAAATGGAATTGGAATTCTGAAATTCTCATTTTGCCCCAAAAATGGGAATATCATCTTCCACCTAAATAGGTGGAATTGGAATTTTGAATTCTAATTCCATTTTTATTTCTGCCAAATCATAATTGTTATTTGGTCCGTGAGGAAGTAGAAAGGCATGAAATTGCATTTTTCATCGGCATTTTACATTTGCGGGAAACTCGTCCGCATCATGCAAGGGATAACGTTCTCACGAAACTCATCCATCCACATCGCGAAGGGCTTACATGAGCTGGTGTCTGCGAAGGGCTTACATGAGCTAGTGTCTGTCAAATGGTATTTGCTCTATGTTATTACGTCTGCTTATTATTTGACCTTCTACTCTGCTTGATGTATGTGTCTGCCTAGGGTTAGGGTATGAGGAAGTTTTTGTGTCTTCAGTGATTATGTCTGCTTATTATTTGACCTTCTACTCTGCTCTACGGTGATTTTCCTGGCTGAGGGATTTATGTATTTTTACTTGTATCTAACAATGTAGACCTTTCCACATCTTTTGGGCAGATCATGCAATTGTACAGGCTTTGGCCTCTATGCTGATTCTTTGGGATTTGAAACTTTGTTTTCTACATAGGACCCATTTCACCTTTGAATGTTCAGATCTTAAACTAAATATGTTTGAGACTATAAAATACCACATGTGGATGATTTCTTGAGACATTATTCTTCTTGAATTTCATGCCTGAATTTAGAGCAAAATATAGCAAACAAAATCCTTGATTATGATATACTTGATAATATATAGCTTACTAATCATAGCAATTTCTCTCTAAGTGATTAATGCTCTTTGCAACAGCATTACCTAGTCTCGTTACTCAACTGTTGTAGCCCCTTATTTTCCCTATTGCATCATTATTTTCCAAGCAATGTATATAATGAATACTCTTAACATCTTTGGTAAATCTATACACGCCTATAGCAAATTCATTGTGTCAATCTAGAGAACCTGTAACATCTTCATAAATTTGTACCCAAAACCAGTCTAGCATTCTCAAACATTTTCCTTTTATCATTTACCTCTGAAAGCAACAGGTTTTTGTCCATATATCAATATCTTATGTATTTTTCTGATGACTGTTGTAGTGAAAATTTGAAATATATGAATCCAATGACATATCCCATATTTAAGTTCTTTGATGCCTCACAACTAAATGTTTCTAGATATTGTAAATTATTCTAATCATTCAAATCATCAGTGGTGTTTTCCATTTAATGCCTTCTATCTTTTCATGACTATCTTGTCAAAAAATTTAATCATTGTTGACCTTTTGTAACAATGTAATGATCATGCTTTTCCTTGTTTTCTTCTTGGAACAAATTTTCATTTTATTGCTTAATGTTGTCAATGCCATTTTTTCATGAATGTATCTTTAGGGTTTCAACATGGTATGTCATTTTTGGTCATGGTTTCTTTTTTTCTCTGTATCCGCAGCTTACACATTGAGACCCATTTTGCATCCATTGTGGCTAGCCAAAATCTCTAATTTTTTCACTATAGTAGACAGTCAATATTGTTGTTGCAGTTACCATCAGTACGCCTCTTGAAGACGTAGCGCTCCATCTGAAAATCACAATTTTTGGTGCCGAGATGAACATTGGTAGCAAGCATCATCTGAATATCTACCTCCTTTTGAGACGACCCTCTGTGACATTTCTATCAGAAGAAGAAAATGTGTAGATATTTAGTCTCTTTTTTAAAATTTGATATCCCTCTTTGTTTTCAAACTAGCTTCGATCAACGAAGCAAACACTGCATACAAATGAAAGAAGGAAAAGAAAACCTAAAACCCTACTCTTTTGACACCTCATTATTGTTCCTCATTGTTTTCTTCTACATTTTTTCCTCTCTCATTATTGTTCTTTCAGTTTGTATTTAGATGTTGATTTCAAAGTTATGCAAGGAACATATATTTGGAAATTTAATAAAGAGTGAAAACTTGTTTGTGAAAAATGAACAAACAAAGATTTTGAAAAACTTGCCTTGTAAAAACACACACGAGTGATCAGTATCTCAGAATTGTATCACCAACTTCTATCTCAAACTATGATTTTGTTTTAAAATCTTTAGTTTATCCTAGAATCTATTTTCAAAGCAGGTCCAGTATATTTATGTCTTTCAGAATGAGAAAAGATTTTCTCTTTAAGGACCGCCTACGAATTTTTAAGTACTCAACTTTTTGGAACAGTCATGTGGCCCATTATTAAGATGAATAGATGTGATAGGAGGAACTATAGATAGCTAGAAGCAACTGTCATGAGGACTTAACTAAAAAATATATCAAATGCAATGAACTATTATGATTGTAACACCTAATCGATTAGAATAAAGGTTTACAACTAATTAATAGTTTAAAAGGTTAATTTTTTAAGGTCATAGGTGCATTTTAATTTATTTTTTAGATTTCTCTATTTAAGTCACTCTCTTATCATGCCTGTATATTCCTTCTTTTAAAGATTGTCATGCTGATCCATTTTGTCAAATAGTTTACCATGTCATGCTGATCCATTTTGTCAAATAGTTTACGGGCATTCTCTATGCTTGCACACTTCGTATACATGACCTTGATGAGAAGCAGCTTAAAACATATTTTATATGTAAAAAGTATGTTGCAGAGTTGTCTTTGGCTAAGCCATTGTTTGTCTAGGCTTACATGATTGCTGGAGCTATTTTTTAATTCCTCTGCTTGTTTAATACTGATAATTTGCACTGTTGATGCTAGATAATTTCCTTTTTTAATACTGATAATTCCTCAACTCCTCTTTCATGAAAACCATATCAATGCATCATCAATGTTATCACATCATTATTGTGTTTGGATCATGTTCTATATTAATCTTCATAGCATTTCAGATTGAAATCATTTCATTTGACTATGTGGACATTTGAGAAATTTTTTAGATGTTCACTTCATTTGGATCTGGATTCCCTATTTATCAACCTTATGGGAATAGATGCTCCAATACAAGTGGATTAATTTTAACCAATGGAATCTTATAGTTCATTTTGAATTATAGAAACTATGAGATATTCCAAGATAGAGTGAGGATGCTTATTGACATTATTTAGAAACACAAGGTCTCTTCTTTGATTAATTCTTTGTTTATAATGAACTTGTATATTTCTAAAAAGATGTTTTTTTATCTTTATTTTCCAACCTTTGACTCACTTAGTACTTTATAAATCCTTTGACCATTATATTGTAACTCTTTTTAGTTCAAACCATTAATCAATATAAAATAAATACAAGATTGATGTTATGTCCCAAGGAGGGTATGTTCACCTAGATCAACCCCCATAATTATAATAAAAGATTAAAGACAAAACTTTAATCATAGAAAATGCTATAGAGATGTGGAATGTAAAGCTAAGTTCCTTTTAGTAATATACATAAATATGTAACACAAGTGGATATATAAGATGTGTGGTATGAATAAACTATAGATGAATGTATAGGAATATGTGTACAAGAAAGTAATTATAGGCTAGAGGAATGAACCTATAATTATAGGCTTGGTGTAATATTGCTTGGTGTCATAGTTGGGTGTTTTCTTATGGATTTCCATTATGTTCATGTCATATGTTGTTTGGTGATTGGTTTGTTGGTATGTTTAGGTAATTGATGGATCTTATTTGTGATATACAAGTTCAAGGAGAGATTATCAGGAGGAGAAGAGTCATTCCTATTGTTGTAGTTGTTCTTGCCACCCTTGCCGCAACCATAGCAGTGTATGCAAAAGAAGGTAGTGGAGAAAAGCGTAAGTGCAAAAGAGATGTAATTCCTTTTTATAAGCGTATTATCGAATCCAATGAGATGGATTGCTTTGACCAAATACACATGAGTAGATGAGCCTTCTTTGATCTAGCTAATATTTTAAGGCAAAAAGGAGGCATCAGAGATACAGAAAACCTCACGTTAGAAGAACAATTAGTCATGTTCCTCCATACTCTTGGCCACAATCTGAGGAATCGTAAGATTGGCCATAACTTTGGGCACTCCAAAGAGACAATAAGTCATTACTTCCACAAGGTATTGAGGGCTATCTTAGCTCTGCATGTAGATTATTTTATACCCCCTGGTCCAAACTCTCCTCCAAAAATCATTTGCAAGAACCGCTTTGATCCATACTTCAAGGTATATCTCCTAGTGTTTCAATTTTGTTTGATTGAGTCGTAATCCTTTTGTTTGGGGATTTCAATGATGAGGAAGATGCCACTTATCATGGTATCGATAGTTCATCTTTTCACTCTGCTGCTGATTTGGCCGATGATGGTATCGATACACCTACATCGAACCAATCTGGTGCAAGTGGCAGAGAGAACCCTTCAACATCATTGAAAAGGAGGCCAAAGAGGAAGAAGCAAAGCATACTAGGATCCATGGATGCAATTTGTGAAGTGATTAGAGAGTTGGGTGCAGGACTTAGAGAGCCTCTGAAAATAGAAAACTTTTCTTTGCAAACTGAAGCAGATAATGTGTATAATGCACTAAAAACCATCCCTCATCTTACCCAAGGTACTATGCTTGATGCATATGAGTATTTTTTGGGTGATCCTACCAGAGCCAAAGGGTTCTTGAGAATGGATGAAGGGGAGAGAGTCACATACATTAAACAGAAGTTTGGAGGATTCTAATTAGGATGCAAAATCTTTTGATACAATTTTGTGTTTATTTGATACATTGAACATGTGTTTGTTCATTGGGATAGTTTAGCATTCGGTTTTAGTTAGAGATATGCTTCTTACAGTTCTTTACATTTGGAAAAAACTTGCACCTAGACCTCCCTGTCTAGCAATTGGTCCTCCTGCCAAGATTTCAATAGGATTTAGTCTTGAATTTTGTGTATGCTCTTCCTCATTTTGTATGTGTATGTAATCTTGTGAATTAAGGAGCTGTAACAAACCATAAAAAAATAAATTAAGTTGGAACACTCAAATTAAGCAATAATAATCATATAAATCAAATACCTCCTATCCCACTGTCTTTATCACTCAGTTTGCTATTGTAATAAGCACCCCAATTTGCTTCTCATTTTTACTCTCCTTCACACTTTACTGTGTTTCCATGGAAATACATTTACTCAAATAGCTTTGTCTTTGAATTGGTATGTGAACTGGTGTTTGCAGCAGCACATACACATTCAAGTAGTAACTCTTTCACAGCTAAACAAACAGAAAAATAGATGTTTGCAACTAAATTAAACCTGCAAATATTTTTTCTAAGAGCCAATAGGTTGTACAATTCTAGAATCAGTCTCATAGTTTTTCAGAATGTACACAACAACAATGGGAGAGGAAATGGTTTCTCAATCCAATAGTCTCCTTCCTCTGTAACTAATCACTGTGGTTTGGTTAATTTGGTTAATTTTGAAGGAAATTCTGTGGTCATATTAGGGGTGTTTGGCTTGGAGTCCTAAGTGATTTCTGACGTCCAATGCTTCACATCTGTGAGCATCATCACTGTAATAAGTGTTGTGTAGTTGTGTATATGTGAAGAAGTGTTGTGTAGTTGTGAATAAGTGTTGTTGTTGTTGTAAGTAAAGACAGTGAATAAGGAATGCCTTTGGCAGATGTAAAGACAGTGAAAAGTGTGGGCCTTTTTGGTTGTTAATTTTAATGAGTTTCTTGTCTTCTTATGTGTCTGCCATACTTGAAATAAGGTAGTGAATAGTGAATTATTTCTGAGGATAACTCAATGAGTGATGGTCTCATGAATGTTGTGACCTGCTTAATCTGGCAACTTAGGTGTTAGTTCAAATTCAGATTAAGCAGGTCACAACATTCATGAGACCAGGATTCAGAATCTTGTTGGTCATCTTAAACTAATGGGAATCTTGGTGGTCATAACCTATGCAACATGTAATAAGTGCTGCTAATGGGAATATTGGTGGTTACATATTTAGGAACTGTATTAAGTGTTGTGTAGTTGTGTAGATGTGAAGAAGTGTTGTGTAGTTGTGAATAAGTGTTGTGGTTGTAAGTAAAGACAATGAATAAGGAATGCCTTCGGTAGATGTAAAGACAGTGAAAAGTGTGGGCCTTTTCAGTTGTTAATTTTAATGACTTTCTTGTCTTCTTATGTGTCTGCCATACTTGAAATAAGGCAGTGAATAATGAATTGTTTCTGAGGATAACTCAATGAGTGATGGTCTCATGAATTTTGTGACTTTCTTACTCTGGCAACTTAGGTGTTAGTTCAAATTTAGATTAAGCATGTCACAACATTCATGAGACCAGGATTCAGAATCTTGGTGGTCATCTTAAACTAATGGGAATCTTGGTGGTCACAACCTATGCAACAAGGATTCAGATTCCTGTTATTTTAAGATGACCACCAAGATTTGTTGATAATATTTAGGAACTGAAAAAAATGATATTCATTACATATGAAAAATATGATATACATTACATATGAAAAAATGATCAACATAGTTTTAGGATCATGATTGTATTGTATTTAGGATCATGATACAATATATAAAATATTTGTATTATTTTTAGGATCATGATTGTTTTTAGGCATTATGTGGGGACTATAGTATATGATAGCTTAGAACTTGCGGCTTTCAAATATCTGTGAAAAGTGTGGGCCTTTTCTTTTGTTAATTTTAACGAGTTTATTGTCTTCTTATGTGTCTGCCATACTTGAAATAAAATATGTCACAGTTGAATTGCATATATGTACTTGTAGGGAGTTTTTTATTTCATTGAGGATTTTCACCTCTAACACTAGACAAGCTCAAGTTTGCATGGTGGGGTAGTTTCCTTCAGCTTTATGATTCTTTTTGTTTTAGGAGTGAGAGTTGAATCTTAATCACTTGTGGCGATGCTTTTCTAATATGAAATGTGGATCCCAAGGTTTCAATCTATTTCATAAGGATGTTGCAATTTTTACTCTTTTTAGGATCATCTCCATCAATGTTTTCCATCTCGATATACTTCTCCAACTCTTGGATCTAGTCTAGGAATATAATATTTATGTAATTACATGTAGTAAAGATGGTGCGGTGCATTATTGATATAGGTTTGATGGCTCTTGTCAATGTGCCAAACTGTCAATGTGGTGGTGGGAAGTGCATGTTACATACTTCATGGACATAGAGCAACCCTGGAGGACAATTTTAGTGCTGCCCAAATAGAAAAAGGTTGCCAATGCATCTATATTTTATGTTTCTAATGTAAACACTATTAATTTTAAAATAATAAGTAATGTAGACTAGGTATCACAAGGAAATAATGGTTGTGGATACTTTAGATGGGTCAATGATCGCCCGTCTGCATCTATCTGCCCATCTCCACTTATCCGTGATGAAGGATTTGAGTGAAAATCGTGTCAGGTAAGGGCAAATGCTGAAATTATATTTTTATGATGCCTTCTCTGTATTCTAATCGCATATCTTTGCTGCGACCATATGCATAGATGAGCTTAGAAATTAGTCAGTTACTATTTTGATGTTGTAACTTGTTTTTTATTTAGTATGGATATGACGTAACTTATCTTTGCCTGAAATGCACATATATATGGTTTACTTCTTTTTAACAATAATTCTTCTTCCTCTCATGTTGGTGGCTCAGGTGAGCCTCAATCTACTGTCACTCACATGATTTAACATTATAGTGTTTTATTGGTTAATCTTCTTACTGTACATTGCTTTGTAGAATTCTAACCCTTGTTTGTAGAGAAATTTTGAGGTTAACAGAGATATATCATGTATGAATTCATTTAATTGGTTGTGTTTTGATCCGGACAAGCGTCGTTCATTCAGGTAAGAATCGAAGGAAGTCAATGAAGGTAATATAATTCATAATTTTTTTTTAACTCATACAAAAGTTAGGATTTGAATGTACTTCATTAGGGGTTACAATTTATATATTTTTTTTTCATTAAAATATTACAAAAATTGTGGTACTAATAAAAGTGCAAATTAGTGGTATGGTCTATGTATGCAGGGTCCACAGACAAAAAATGAGAGTTCAGGCCTGAAAGACCATCAAAGACTCATCAGATCTACATTATGTAAATGAGGAATGCCGTCCAATTTTGGTTGTAATTTCATATCTGCATCATGTAATGAGGAATGCCTCATCCATTTATTTGTAATCTTATCAAGTTTTTTGGGGGGGCTAGACCAGAGGTTTTCTCCATTCGGCTCTTTCCTATAGGTGCCCCTAGTGAGTTGGGATGTAGGCAAAATTTTAAAAAAATTATTAATAAAAGAGATGGCTTGTTTATAATGATGCCCTGTGTATTTTGAAGATTTTTTTTATTTTACAAAATTAGAAAATATAAAAAAAAATTTATACAAAATGTTAAAATTTTAAAAAACTTATAAACAAAATTTTACAAAATAAAAAATTAATTAAAAAAGTTATACAAAATGTTAAAATTTTAAAAAACTTATAAACACAATTTTACAAAATAAAAAAAGTTATACAAAATGTAAAAATTTTAAAAAACTTATAAACACAATTTTATTTGCAAATATTATAAAATTAACCAAATTTAAAAAATTTGTTTGTTTTTAGTGGTTATAGAAAAAAAATTAAAAAATTCCTACAAAATGTCAAAAACATAATTACATTTTTCAAACATTTATAAATTAACTATATATACAAAGAAATTAAATAATAAAATAAATCATGATTCAAATTATATTCCAATTCCAAGCCGTATTCTAATTCCAAGCCGTATTCCAATTCTAGATAGTGGCACCCAAACGCAGAAAATGCATCTTCCCAGTCATCTTCCGGGTGAACCAAACGGGTCCAACCCATATTCTGAAAACCATTTTGAGGATATATATCTTCCAAAATTGCAACATATTCTAGAATTGGCCATATCTAGGATATGGTATTCCTGCTGCCAAACGGGCCCTAGATGCCACGATTCATAGCTTTTTTGATTGGCATAAATAGGCTGGGTGTGTAAATTTCTTGAGGCATATACTTCATCTTCTTTGAGAATCATTGTAGGTCTATTCAGCTTTAATGGCCATTCATAAGCCTTTTGTATATTATAAACTATGTAATTACTTCCTAACTAATATATATGCTTCAAGCCTTTTGTTAAACAAAAAATTATTCTAATTATTTATTTATAATTTCATATTTCACTTGATGGATCCTTTCACATCATCATCATCATCATCATCATCATCATCATCATCATCATCATCATCATCATCATCATCATCATCATTGGATTTGCAACAATGTCTAATTTAAAAATCAAAACAAATATGTAGCAACATCTAGTGTAACATACTCAATAAATATCAAAATAAAAGAAGGAAAGATATTTTGATTGGCTAAAAGACTAACCAACTGACATCACGTATTGCAGAAATATATTTAAAAACTAGACCAAAATCTCTCTCAAATGAACTTCCACACCACTAATATTAATAGTTAAAAGAAAAAAAACAACTTAGCTCAAAAATTGAAGAAATGGTCAAACTAAGCATTCAAGGACAAGGAAGAATTTATTTGTGCTGAACATGATACATAGAGGAACTAAAAAAATCAATGCTCATAAAATAAAGGTGTAGAATAGTTTAGGATGGCTCACACATTAAATGAAAATTAATAATAAAAAATAGAAAAAAAAAATCTTTTTGTCATTGTAGTTACATGAACGAATAGATAAATGAGTTAGACTTGATTATTATTTACTTCTCAAGAAGGATCTATTGAGATTAGATGTATGACAATAATTTCTACCATTTCTTAACAAATTTTAATCAATATGATTTATTTAATTTTTTCATTCTATCCATTAAAAAAATTTAATTTAATTGTTATAACTAATTAAGTTAATGACATTTCATAAAGATTATTAATAATGTTGAAAGAATAATAAAATATTATTGTTATTATCTTTTTTAATTAAAGAAAGTTGATCACAAAGAAATAATAGTAGTTCAAAGAATAAACTATAAAAGAAAAAATTAGAAATTATAACTTTGCCAAAAAAAAAACTAGAACAAAATGTTGATGCACAGATAAGACCAACCAGTTATGCCACGTACATACAGAAAAAATTATAACAACTATAACAAGACCAGACTATACAAGATACTTCGATACAAATTGAACTTCAAATTTAAATCATTTTTAGAGCTTCCTGAAATCTCTAGCATCACCTTCTATGCTCTCTCTTCCAAACATTTGCTACAGATAACATCTTTCTTTATCTTAAACGTATCTTAAAATCTAGTATTAATATTAATTAAGATGAAAGTCCAGTTCCTTGCCAGCGCAAGGGGCTTGCATTTATAATGAGCATTAATAGCATTTGAAAATAACCAAACAATACTGTTGATACAGAGTTGAGTATTAAGTTTAGTACCAGCTCAATGGACATGCATATCTAACGAGTATTAATAGCGTTGAACACATAGCGAAACATTTTATTGTACCAGAATTCAATTTTGAACATTATTGTCAGCTCAAGACACATACATTTATTAAGATTTTTAATAGAGTTGAAAAATCAACCAGCAGTTATTGATAAAACTGAATTTCATATAAAAATTAATAAGGTACGATAAAGTTAATTCATTTCCATGGCCCTTACTCGTTCGGGTAACACCAGGCCAGCCCTCAGCCAAAGGTGCAAATCTTACACCAATTTGGCAGGTTATCCTATCAACTAGTCTGGGTTATTCACGCACCTATACAGATTTTTCATAGCTGTCAACTTCAAAGGACAACATCACCATTAAGAAAATGGAAGGCAACATTTT
>MU228027.1:0-24801 GCA_018584345.1 Thuja plicata
CCTCCTCTAGATCCCTGGTTAGAGATCTTCCTCTTCTTCTGTAATGAAAAGAAAAAAGTCTCTTTTCTGATGAATCAGGAGGTGTAGACTGAACTCTCCTTGCAGGGGACTCCCTTTGAGTTGACTTGCCTTTGTGACCTCTCTTCAAGGGAAACTCTGAATATTCAGTGGGTTTTGAGCTCCTAGTTTCAATCTTTTTCATATACCTTAAACAAGGCTGGCCTGAAACTTTGAAACTAGTGGAGTCGCCGGATATACTTGTTATAACAACTTCTTAAAAGTTTGTATTATGTGACCTGCATATCAGAGATAACATAATGTTCTGTAATGAACTTCTTTTACTCTCCCACCGGGCGTGCCAGAAATGTTATACACTGAATTTGCACCTCTGATCTCAAGCTCTCTTGGTCTTGATAATCCAGTATAACAAGGGAGTCATCTCAAGGTTGTGGGACCTCTGCTAACTGAGATGAGACCTCCAGATTCTAGGCTGGTTCCTCTTGGATAATCACCTTAGCTTGCTCTTAAACAGGAAAGTAAAACTTGAGGGGAAAAGGGTTAGAAGGATTGCATGGAAAGGGAAATAACTGAAAGCAAACTACCTACTAGGTGATGCACCAAATTTGACATGAAAACATAACACACACAGGGTTAAGTCCTGGGTCAACTAACTTGAATTGGAGGTAAAACACAAATCTCTTGTATAGGCATGCATCAATGTTTCATAACAAGGTCATGATTAAACTCGTTAAGAGGAAAGACTTCACAGTTAACAGATCAAACTGAGACACTAGTTACAACCTGCAAGCAAACATACTCTTCTGCAAGTAGATGCTACAAAGGGACATGATTAAAAGGAAATAAAATCATTCACAATTAACCCATCAACTATCTACAACACATACAAACAAGCAGAAAAGAGACAAGGCTGACACAATTCAATAAATTGGTTCCAAGAACTTCAAGCTCTGCATATTATTTCTCACAATGAGTTGCAGAATTATGCACAAAAATTATACCAAGGACAGAGAAAATGTCACAAAGCGTGCCTTCTTGCATAAAATTAGAACCCTTTACAAATGAGTCCTCAACTCATACTTATACAATTTTACCCAACTGCATCATTGGAGAGCAATAACTTCTGGATCGGATTTTGGCCTGCTTAGCCGCTGTCTAACCCTTCAAAAGTCTACAAAAATACCAGTTGGTGACCCAAAAGCCATACCATCATCAATACTCCCTTAAAGAAGTAGTCTTATCCCTCTAGAAGAGTCACAAAAGACTCTGAAATGCAATAACTCTTCTGCAGACTTTATCAACTGCAACCTCTGATCTTTTTAAAATCTGATCTTTCCACCTATAAAAATATCTGGCTTCCAGCGTCTGAGAAAATATCTAATATCTTTCTAACTCCTTGCCTTCTGTGAGTGAGCGATGCCTTCTGCTCCTTGACCTGCAAAAGACATCGCAACTGCGCGATTATCATTGAAACACCGAACCCGCTCACTCGCGTACAGACCAAGAACAGACATAAACTGATCATGATTGTGCAATGATCATTATTATAGCTCGTCGCGCACTCGCGCAACTTAAAGACTTTGATTTAAACAGATCGCGATTGCGCGATGAGACAAAAGCATGACTTCAAAAGGGTTTGACCTCTTCTTTGGCACGGCAAAACTAGATTTAAAATTAGAAAGCCCGGGAAAGAGCAGAAACCAAGAAATTCAAAGAATGAGTATGAATGTGATCCAACAGAACTGAGAATTTTACCCTACTCCATTCAAAACATAGAAAATTCACCCGATTGATCTTGGTACCGAAAATTGGTAAACAGGCACTTTTAGGAGGGATAAAGGGATTAGACGGTCACACAGGGAAGACCAGGCCAAATTGCATAGGATGGAAAATTTGGGCAACAGTTGCATTATATGTTGATGATATGTTACTATTTGGGAAGGGTAAGGGTATGATTTATGATTTTCAAATCTCAGTTGTCAGTAAAGTTTGAGATGAAATATCTTAGGGTAGCAAGGTACATCTTGGGTATGGAAATCAGTAGAGACAGGTATAACATAAAACTTTGGTTGAGTCAAAGTAAGTATGTGAAGTCTGTGTTGGATAGGTTCAACATGGCAGATTGTAGACCACTATGTGTTCCTATTTTAGTGGGAATAAAGTTATCTATAGATGATTGTCCAAAATCTCCTAGTGAGGTGGAGGACATGAGTAGAGTACCTTATGCTAGTGTAGTTGGCAGTCTTATGTATGCTATGGTCTGTACTAGACCAGACATTTCCCAAGCAGTGGGAGTCCTGAGTCTGTTTATGGCTAACCCTGGACGGGTACATTGGGATGCAGTTAAGCGAGTATTCAGATATTTGAGGGGTGCATCATATTACTCCATATGTTACCATGGTAACTCTTCTGGATCTCCACATTTAGTTTGTTCTCGTGGGTTTGTGGATTCATATTGGGCAGGTGATATTAATCGCAGGAGATCCACCAGTGCTTATGTGTTCACTATGTTTGGTGGTGCCATAAGTTGGATGAGTAAGTGACAACCTGTGGTTGCTTTGTCCACTACAGAAGCTGAGTACATGGATGCTACTCATGCTTGTAAGGAAGCCATTTGGCTTAGGAGATTGTGTTTTGATGTTGGTGTTGAGAAGAATAGATTACTATTTGGTGTGACAGTCAGAGCGCTATTTGCCTTGCAAAGAATCCAACTTTCCATGCCAGAACAAAACACATTGATGTGCAGTTTCACTTTGTGAGAGATATGGTGGAAGATGGAAAGGTAAATTTGGAGAAGGTAAATACTGTGAAGAATGTTGTAGATGCATTAACAAAACCAGTGAGCACTGTGAAGTTTAGATGGTGTTCAAAGTCTATGGGCCTTTTGGCCTATAGTGGTTAGTTCCTATTGCTCTTACAAGGTGTTCGACAAGTGGGAGAATGTTAGGAATAAGGTGTCTCAACCTTGGATAATTCCTATTCTTATTATTTGTTTTGTGAAATGTATTTCTTGAAAATAATTTAATTAAGTGTGAGTGTACATGTCTAGTTGGCATTTTGATGTGTCACTCCACTTGATGTGTCGGAATCTTGAATTGTGTGTAAGGAGATCATGGTTGAAATGGTTATGACAGATTCCTATGACACGTAAGAGCTATTTCTAGAAGATTCAATGTGTCCGATTAATTGTTCCTTTAGATTATAGTTTAACTGATTTCCAGACTTCTGGAGATAAATCTGATGAGGTTGCTCATAGCTTGTTACGAAACTTAAAAAATAATTTTGGAGACTGGACCAATTCCACCATGCTAACAATAGATTCCAAGTTCACCATGATACGAAAGGTATCATCCCGAAGACTAGATGTTATGCAAAGCATACCAGCCTACAAAAAATGGGGAGAAAAACACTGGGAACCCAGAAAGAAAATGAAGAAAACAAAAGACAAAACAAAAGAACTGAAAACCAAGGCACTCCCAAAGGACAACTGACAACTATTTACAAGGTACCCCAAACAGGGTACCAGGAAAGGAATATCTACAAGAAATAAAATTTATATATAATACAACTCGAGACAAACCTGCCTCATTCAAAATAATGTTTGAGAAACTATCCATTGACGGGTAATGGGACAGGTTCTCCGATCATGGTATTGAGGTGGTAGGTGTTTTCCCTGCAGATCTCTGATATCAAATATGGTCCGAGCCAAAGCCGTTGGAATTTAGCATGTTTTCCTTTCTTTTCCTGGGCTTTATCCCATAAGAGGACCAAGTCTTAAATCTGAAAGGTCTTATACTGGGATCTTCGATCAAACCATCATTTTACCACTGCTTGGTGACACACAAAATGTTCAAGGGTTGTGTCTCTTTGTTCCTCCATCCGCACCAGATTTAGGAGCCGAACCTCCACAATATTGTCTCGACTGCCGAATTCCTGCATAAACTGTAAAACCAGGATTTGTAAGTTAATTGGGAACACTGGGTTATGACCATAAACTAGATGGAATGGGGATGTCCCTAGGGCAGCCTTAATTTGAATATGATCCGCCCAGAGGGTGAATCTCAGCTTTTGATGCCAGTCCTGAGGATTCTTTTCTAACAGATGTTTGATCACTTCAAGCAAATTTTTGCTGGTTGATTCAGCCACACCATTCCCCTGGGGGTAATAGTTGTTGGAGAACTTCAAAGTGATCTTTTGGTCATAGGTAAATTCAAGTAATCATGCTGAAGAAAATGCCAGACCATTGTCACATACTAAAGCGAAAGGCATTCCAAACCTTGTGATGATATTTTCTTCCAAGAATTTTGTAACTATATCCGATGTATTGTTTTTGCAAGGTATCGCTTTAGACCACCGGGTGCAATAATCAGTAGCAGTCAAGATGTATCGGTGGTTGGTAGATGAGTTGGGGTTGATTTCCTTGATAAAGTCAAATACCCATTGGACGAAAGGTCTAGCTTTGAAAACTGGCTTCAAAGGCATGGTCAGGTTCCGCTCATGATGTGCCGTGGTTTGGCAAGTATGACACTTTCAGACGTGAGTATAGACATCTTTGAAGATATAGGGCCAATAGTATCCATCCCAGAGGATTGATGGGTAGTGGCATCAGCTGAGCCATGCCCAATTCCAAACTGCCTGTGAAATTCTTCAATTATTTTTGCAGCTTGAACCCTATTGATGCACCAGAGGTACACTCCTTCATAGTTCCTGTGAAAAAGCGTGACAATTTTTTTATCATGAAGTGGGTGCTTTTCAACCATAGGGCATGGCATTTTTTTGGAGGCAATCCCTCTGGGCATCTGTTATTCAACAACAAGTACACCAGATCTATGTACCATGGATCTTGAGTGATAGAATCCACTGTATATGTCTAACATTCAAAGTGGGGAGTCTCTTCTGCCATCGCTCTACTTAGTCCCTGGCCCCAGACTATTTTCATGGGTTGCATTTCTAAATCATATTCTTGGATGATGGCCATCCATTTTCCCCGTCTTTCACCCAATTCACTCTGCATCAACAAAGATTTCACCGCCTGGTCCAGGATGATAGCATGCACCTTGCTCCGAAGAATATAATGTCAAAATTTCTTCACGGCGTGAATGAGAGCAAGGGCCTATTTTTCTAAGGATGAATAACAAACTTTGGCTTTCTTGAAGGGGGAGCTGATGAAAGCTATTGGTTATTCTTCCCCTTCGACCTTTTGGGTCAATACTACCATGATAGAATGCGGTGAAGCAAAGGAATAGATATAAAAAGGGAGGGAATAGTCTAGACTAGCCAGAACTGGTGCCTCTATTATCATCTTCTTAATTTGGGCGAATGTCTACTTTGCTTCAAGATTTGACTCAATTTTGGTATCTTTCTGCATCATTTCATTGAGTGGTTTTACGATCTTGGCGAATCCAGTGATGAACCACCGGACAAAGTTGATCTTTCCAAAGAAAGATCTCATCTCTTTATTGCTATCGGGCATTTGTAGGTTTAGCAATGCTTCAAGTCTCTTAGGGTCAATGGATATACCCTTCTCGGGACAATATGCCTGAGCAACTTCCCTTCAGTGACCCTGAATAAATATTTCTTAGGGTTGACGGATATTCCATACCGGTGACATCTCTTGCAAATCTAGGCGAGGTGGGCAGAATGATCACACCTATCCCAGGAAAAGATAGTCAAATCATCCATGTAGATGATTATACACCGGTTTACAAGGCCTTTGAATGCAATGTCCATGGACTTCTGAAATGTGGCCCCTACATTAATCAGGATGAAGGGCATTCTTTGATATGCAAACGTTCCCCACTTGGTGGTAAATGCCATTTTGTCCCTATCCTCAAATTTAACCATGAATTGGTTATATCCGGAGTACCCATCCAAGTAAGATATCATTTGTGATCCATTCATGATTTGCAACACCTCACCCAACAAGGGGAGAGGATAATTGTCTTTCTTGGAGGCCTTGTTCAAGTTTCAAAAATCCATGCAAAGGCAAATTTCACCACTTTTCTTCCTCATAGGGACTAGGTTGGCCACCCACATAGTATGCCAGATTGGGAAGATTATCTGGGATGACAACAATTTCTGAATCTCTTGGTGAATCAGAGGCTTAATTAGTGGGTTGACTGGTCGCTGCTTTTGCCGGAAGGGCTTAGCATCAGGTTTGAGTGGGATAGTATGAGTCATAATGGATGTATCATAGGTTTTTAGGTCCTCATACCCCCACGCGATCACATCAATGTATTCTCGGAGAACCGCAAGAATCTTCTCCTTCTCCTCGGGGGAGCAGGAGGTGCCAATGTGTATCATTTTCTCTTCACCGGGCTAACCGATGTTCACTTTCTCAAATTTCCCTCCCTCAGAGGAGGATGATATCTTTTCCCAGCCCTGAGGGTCTGATTCAAAGATTCGTTCAAGTAAAACCACCCCCTTCAGGATGGTGTTAGTTGGTAGGTCCATGATCCTATCGTCTTCATCACCCTACCTAGTATCATCGTGATCTCTCTCTTCTACTATCTGGTCCTCAAAGACACCAACATTGGCCATAAAGGCCAGGATATGTTGATCGTCCTCAAAGACCTAAAAATGGGTGACATTATCTGGAATGGACAGGGTGGGGATCATCTCAACAGAAAACTCTAGAGTTGCGAGCCGACCATGGGTTCAAGTGTACTGGCAGAAATAGCAAGGGAATCTGGGACATAGTTTCATCTCTGGGGAATAAGATTGATGCCAAAGGCATCAAAATCCTCAATAAGGCTCCATGCCCGGTTATAATATGCTACTAGCCTTTTATCGTGACAGGTGTATTGACTCTAAACTTGTTTGACAATCAACTCTGAATCACTTAGGGCCCAGAGGTGAGTGATCCCTTTCCTTAGTGCAAATAGGAGCTCAAGAACCAAAGCCCTATATTCCATAATGTTGTTCATGCAGTTGAACTGTAGCCTATAGGACACGAGGAAGGATCTTCCCCATGTGTTGATTAATTCCACTCTGGCCCCACAACCTTGTTTGGATTGGGACCCATCAAACTTAATGGTCCACAAATCATCATTTGTCGTCTAGGGCTGGGAAGACGAAGCAGTCTTTGGATTATTTTTGGGAGGGCTAGGAGGAGTTTCCTCTGGCATTGATGGCACATGGGTGAGGTTTTTCTCTGGAAGGGTTTGTGATTGGGATCCCCAGACACATGGCATCGAGGAGGCACTTCCAGTAGGAACACTGGGCCCTGGGGAATCAGCTGCATGTTCTTTCTTCCAGAGGGCATTGATGTGTTAGGTAGCAGTAGAAAGACAAGGCCCACACTCCAGTTCTAAATGTTTCTGATAATGCACCTGACACCAAGTGATGGAAAAGAGTGTGGCGAGGGTTTCTGCGAGAATGTGAGAGTTAACCTCAACCCTCAATTTTTCTTCTAGGTCTTGGGTTCTCTACAGAATTAGGGGATCCTCCCCGGGGGTGAAATATAATGTTAAGATCTCAAGGGGTTGGTACACCCCAGAGAAGTCTCAGAGAATAGGACCTCATTTATGCTCCTGACTTTAGTGAGGGTATGTCTCATCTAGGGCTCACTTTCAACCTAGATCTATTCAGATTCTCCTTCCCAGGGGAGCCACAAGTGGAAGAAGTTGGTCAAAAAGTACCCATTCATGGATTTGGACCGATTCTGACTTAGCATCATCCCATAAGTTTTGGGGATGTCCACCACTTGGATGTCAATTATACTGGCTATCCTAGGGTCCTGGATGAGTTGAATCTAGATGTTCTTCAGTTCTCCCACCATTTTTATAGCAGTCGTATCCAGTTGGATTACTGCACCGTTGGATGGGGTGGGTCAAAATCCAAGCTTCTCACATATAGATAGGGGCATGATGTTGCCCGAAGCCCTAGAATCTACTAGGCAGTTATGTATGTTCTTTCCTTGTATGTTCAAACCTAGCAGGAAGGGAGGACCTTCAGTATTTCCTTGAAAGACAGCCGCGTTGGCATCCTCAAAGGAGACGGTCTTGGGTGGGCGACTGACGACTTTCAGGTTTCCCAACAGCTGCAGAAGGGACTTCTTCTGCTCGAGATAGTTCAACACAATCTCCATCAAAGTCATGGAGGTGGTGGTCTGTTCTAACACCTTCGTGATGTCAAACCTTCCTCCTAGGAACTAGTGGCTTCCCTCGGTCGGGTCCTTAGCTTGGTTAGAGCTAGAACCTTTTGGAGGGACATACCGATCGATCGGGTTGTCCCAGGGAGGAGTGTCCTTGGGAGGTGTTGGTGTGTAAACTGGTCCTTTACCAGCCTGAATCCAAGTGTGGTAGGGAGCCAGTGGGTTGGTGAAGGCATTGGCCTCAAAGGCTGGAATAGATTCATCAAAGAACCCCTATAGTTAAAGTTCTTATTAATCTTCTGTGGCAGTCCCAAAGAAGACGGTCTCACAGGAAAAGGCACCATGAGTGGGCTCTTGTATAGGAGGCTCTAGGGGAGTAGGATCAGAGGCCTATTGTCTGTCTAGTTGGAAAATCATGATGAATTTCTCCAGTGTGGCACAATTTACCTCATTGTGGGAGCCTATGTCATGCAATTTACACCAATTGTTCATGGGCTAGAAATCTGCAACTGGTGTAAAATGAAACAGTCCAGCACCACTCTGCTTGGTGTTTTGGTTCAAAGGCAGGCCTCCAAAATTGGCATTGTTATTCCATTGCTATTGGTTGGGCCGAGGCCCGGTGTTATAGTTTCTTCCTCTGACATTATTGTTTCATTGGCCAGAGAAAATATTCCCTCTCTGGGAATTGGAATTCTGGGGTGCATAGGACACCACCTTCAGTTGACCCATGTCCACAGTCAGGATGTACAACATTTGCCAGAGGGACTCAACCTCGGTAGTCAATTGGGTGTTGGCATCATAGTGTGATGGCTATTGTTGTTGGTTCCCTGGGAAAGCAATAGTATTTTTCAGAGTCGAGGGCAGCAATCCTCTAGTTGCAGATGACTGAAAGAAAGGCACTATGGTAGGTTATGTCTGTGGTTGTTGCATTTGCTGCGGCTGGTTCTAGGGGAAAGATTCCAGACCTGATATTGTCTGGGTCTGTGATGGATATATGTACTAGGCCTGCTGGTCTATCGACGGTGGTGGGGAATATTTCCATCACAAGGGCTCCCATAGCTTGATTGGTGTTATATCCCCCGACATAAGAAGTTCTTCCAGGTATCAAGTTGAATGGCATGCTCTACCTAATCTCGCCCAAGGATTTGTTAAGGCTACAGGACAGTTCTAAGGCTAGGTTGTAAACCTTCACCAAAGTATCTCGGTCACCCAGGGTGGTAGTTCTCTAGAGGAGAGTGGCAAAAAAGGGGTCCATTGTGTTGAGATAGGTCTGGATAGTTACCTTCGCGGATGGGATGAAGGGACCCGTGCACCGTTTCAAGGCACATTGGAACCGGTGATTGAATGTTGCAAGAGGTTCATTTGGTTCCTTCTTGATAGAGATGAACTGGCTGTGGGACCACGTTGGGTCCACATGTACATGGAAGGCAGCCAGGAAAGTGTCCTCCATGTCGTGCAAACTGTTAATGGAGTTGGTAGGAAGATTAAGGTACTAGTTTAGTTCATTCTGTCTTAGGGACAGAGGGAACATCTGGGTCACAATGTCTTGATGTTGGATCTAGTGTTGGTTCATGGTATCTTTGTATGCCTGTAGATGGTCCTCTGTGGTTTGTGAGCCTAAGTGCTCATATCGGGGACAAATCTTTTCTGGGTGCGTAGGCAAATCGTTGGCTGCACCTAGAAAAGTTCCCATTAGGGACCCTATATTTCCAAAATATGCAGCCATTAGGGGAGTTGGATTTTGGATGGGTTGAGCACTAGTTCCTAAGATCATCTAGGGGACTTGGTTATTCTATGGTATGCTAGATCCCCAGACAATGGTGGCTGAATTGACTTTTGGGGTCCATTTCTTTCGAGCAGGAGGCTGTTGTTCAACAAACTGTCCAGGATTGGGAGCTGACCTAAGGATTCTTTGGAATCTTGCTGGTGAAAATGATCCAATCCTACTAAATGCTTGACTCCTAAAACTATGGCTTGGGGAACCCTTGGGCGGTGTAAAATCTAAATCCTCAGAGGGTGACAAGTTCATGCCCTCCTTCTAGCGCTAGTTTCTGTTGACGGGACTTTGTGATTGGGTCCGCCAATAGAGGTAAGTTGTCACTGGGTACCGGGGTACCAGCCAACTTTTCCTGTAAAGGTTATTCAGCGAAATGAGATTCTCGGTGCCTCCAAGCACGTGAGAGTTGGGTCTTGACAGTGCGGGGCTTAATTGGGAGATGTGACTGCTTTGTTTGAGGGGAATAGCTGGTTATCTCAACTCATCTTCTCCAGGGATTCAAGTGAGTGGGGTTTTCTACAAGCGTGCATTCATTTAAAAAATAAAATTCAAAAGGTACTATAGGGTTAGAAAGATTGCATCTACCTATAGTTATACTAAACATTCAAAAAATAATAATGCTCTAACACACTACACTAAATACCGAAGAAATATATAACCATCAGTTCATATTTTATCAGTAGCAAAGGAAAGGAGGTCATTAATCTACTTTAAGTATCAGAGCAAAGGACATGAACACAAAGCATAAAATACCATTAACGCAGAAGACAAAATGCTAACAACATCATTGAGAGAAATCTTCCTTCTTCATTAACATCTTTTCCAGCAAGCACTGGTACGTGGTACAATGGTGGCTCTAGGGGAGCATTTAACTACTAAAAGCTTAGAAACTATGGAGCATTGAGTTCTACAACTAAGAACTGAGAAAACCAAATTGCTATTGACTATGGACTGCAAAATTATCAATTTTTCCGACCCTTGGAATGAGGCCGGACTTATCATTTATACACATCATTTGACCTAAAACCTAACCTAACCCTTTTTTACACTTTACAATATAATATTAATTATGGTGGCTAGTACTACCTGTACCACGCTATAAAAGACCTCAAGACAGAGAAGGTCTTACATGTCAGGAGAATAAGACAAGAAGAGAGGGGTGGAAGAATCAGCCTTGAGAAGAGGGCCGAGAGGAGAAGGAAGAAATATGATCCCTGGGGATCAAGGCTACATGCCTCATAAATGGGAAGGTGGTGCCCTGTCTCCGATGTGCCAGGTGTAGCATTGAAGTGGCACCTTGGGAAGACCATCTGTCAGAATCCTCTTATCGAGCTGATGTGCCTTGTTGTGGTTACCTATCTTCTGACAACCTTTTATTACTGCCTTGAAAGTGATCAATCGGTCTTGGGAACCGAGACATGGATCACTTAAAGAATACAAAAATGTGGGATCTGGAACTCCAGGATCCAGGGGCTAAGCTCCCAAAGAATAAAGAATACAAAACATTTCTTCATTTGATCATCTCCAGGATCTGGAGGAATTTATTGTTGTTTGCTGTCATTGAAAGTCTGGAGGAGATGGGAGATCCCATCTTCATCGATGTCCTTAAGGCCAACCCTTCGATACTTGGCCACCTCAAATTGCTCACCCAGGTCTGGAATATTTGCCTTAAATTCTTTGGCCATTTTTGTCGCATCGTGACCCCTGAGCACCATGTGAGTTATTCACATCATCTTTGCTTCATCTATCCCCTCTAGGGACTGGTATCTTGATTCCATTAATTTGTCAAACTTTCCCAACACATGCTCCTCCGGAGTACATGTGTCGGTGCTAAATGGATTAGCCTTGGAGACCTTCACAACAAAAGACTTGTACAAATTGAAAGAATACTGGACTGCATTGGCCTTATCATGCAAGGTCCCTACCAATTGCTTGATTAACCCTAATGTGAGGTCAACTCTAGATGGCTAGGTTCTTACGAAATCAAATGAATCCTCTCCCAAAATTATAGATTCGGAGATAATTTCCTCCCCAATGCTTAGGAGTTCTCCCAACTCAACATTCCATGCCTCGTAGTTTTCAATATCTCCCTCCTAGATGGAGATAGTAGTCTTGACTTGGTATAAGACATAGCAGGCCGCATATAGGTCCGGGAGTGTGGACACTAAGAAACGCCAAACGTTTCCTACTTGCAAGATAACCCATTCATCAACCGCTTGGGCCTTTCTTTTCATCGCCTGAAGTATGTCTATGTCACCTTGAGGAAGTAGTGCATCAGATGTGGAGGCATCCGGGGGAATGACACTAATAGGCTGGGCCAGCTCGGTTAGCAACCCCATAAGGTTCACATTTTTCTCTTTCTTTGCCTTAAATTTCTGAGCTTGTTTCTCATAGTGAGCCTCTACTACCTTGGTTGCTTCTTTTAACAGGTCTAACTCCCCCTATTTTCCTCTCTTCCCTAGTGACACCTCTATGACATTGTAATCTCCGGCCTTAGCCATTGCTTCATCCACATCCGGGGAAGGTGTTGCGATTACTGTGACTGTTTCTCTGCGTGGCTTAGTCCGAAGAGTGTGGACTGTCTGGGCTTTCTTAGCCTTTGGCATATTTTGTGCCTGTGCCATCATCTCTGCCAAGGAGAGATGGGCCTTGGGTGTCATTGGGGCCTTCCTCTTTTGGGATTCCACCAACCACTGTGGCGGTAGAGGTGGCTTTGTAGCCAAAGTCTGCTCTTGTGATTTTTCCCTGGGATCCTATTGTGCCCCTTCAACAATATGAGCTTCTTCTGGCTCCTTCTCTGTACCTTTTGGTTCACCGATGATGTTTATTTTGATGGTATCTATATCTTGTGCCCTAGTGTCTGTATCCTTAGCAATGTTAAGGTCATCATTCATTGCCCTGGGGTTCTCTTCTTCATCCTGATATTTCTCTTCACCAGCCTCTAGTGTTGGGATGCTTTCTTCCATTGGTATATTTTCTGGAGGTGGGGGAGGTGTCAGGCCAAGATTTAATGTTTGGGCCACTGTGATCACCTCCCTAAATTTTACCTTGGGTGGTGATGTTTGGAACATGATAGTTGGGGTCACGGTTGTTCTCATGGGTTTGGTTTCCCCAGCCGATGCCATTTGTTCATTTTGTGTCTATTTGCCTTTAGCCCCCATAACCTATATCTCCAGGACTTTGGAGGGTTCCACATGCTCCTACCCTTTTTCTTCCTCTACTTAGGCTCCCTATTCCTATGTCAGTTCTTTCTCTGGAACTTCTTCCTGTGCGACAATTTTGTCTACCAATTGTATGATATCCCCCTGTAAATTTCTGAACTTATCAGCTCTAAACACATCATCAAATTCTTCATGGGAAGGGGGATTCTTTGAGGTGTGCTTTGGTTCTTTCTTTGGCTCTAGGGAGTCGAAAGAAATGATTTGTACTTCTAGGATGTTCGGCATCCCCAGCTCTGGCTCTGTCCTTGGCTTTGGATTGAGCCTCTTTTTCCTCCTGGTCACCAAAGGAGGCTCGACATCCCTTAGAGCTACATTCTCCTTTTCCACTCCACTTCTTGTTGCTCGAACCATTAATGTGGCCAGCAAAGGAGAAGAGGGAGGACGAATGGGCCCGGTCATGAGGACCGGGGTGGCCAACTTTGTGATCAATTTCTCCTTCATCTGCTGAGAGGCCGCCAGCGTGTGTTTCATCTGTTCCTTGATGGGGGTTGCAGATGGGGCTCATGAAGGAGTCCCAATGATTCCATTTCCTTTGTCCTCTCCTTGCGAAGAGGTTCCAGCACCGGGGGTCAATCTTAATGCTGTCGGGCCAACTCGGCGCGTACTCCCCGGGCATGCCCTTTTTAAATACTTGTGGCTTTGTTCGACCACATTGTGGGTGATTTATTCAATGGTGGGCCCCTCTAGAGTGTTCCAATTTATTGGAGGGAGGGCCATCTTATCTATTCCCCTTTCCTTGTACTGGGGGTCTATTATGGACCCGATGTCTGAGAAGTCGCAGGGAATTTTTGAAGTTTTAGCCTTTCCATCATCCCCACTATCATCCGGATGAAGTGGAGGCTCTGAACTTCAAAGTCATCTTGGAAATATTCTCAGAAGTCCTCCACATGGAATATGTGGGGCTCTGATGCTTAGGGAAGTGCCATTGCAATTTTGCCTAGTGGATCAAAGTTTTTTTGCGCCAGATAGAATTCAGTTAGGCCCAGGCTTTTAAGTTCATTGTCTGCCTCTTTAGCTGCGGCCAGACTGCATATGTAATTCCCACAAGTGATTGGGAATGGGATGTTCACCACCTCTTTATAGTGTATAAGGCATGAAACTCTAGCATATGTCTACAGTATTCCAAAAGGATTATTTTGTTCCCACAATGTTTGGGCAACAAATAGGGTTTCCCGGAGAAGTCGGTTACCTGAATGTAAGTATGCTGCTAGAATTGGATGTAGTAGTGACCATAAATTTTGACAAGATCCATTGCCTCCTTGGAGAGGCGGTACTCGACATTCTGAGTGGGCATGAGAAGGTTGTAATATACAAAGGCATCGTTAACCCGATAGAAGCTGAGGAAACTAGCCTCCCATTGGATCTGCGGGAAATAATCCCAAGGAGTCTTTTGCCCCGGGCCAACTCCAAGTTCTCCTGATGTGAGTAGCCCATTTTTAACGAGGTGTTGTTGTGATAAGGCCCAAAGAACATAGGATGTCATATAAAATTTATGGGTGTGGTCCACCTGGAGGAACTGTGAGTCCACATGATTAGAGATAATGGCGGCCTAATCAAAATACCGCTCGCCGGTGGAGATGCTGATTAGGAAGTAGTACATCCACACTGAGAATTCTTGAGCATGGGATTGCCCAAAGACCCTGCATAATGCTATAATCCCCATTTGGATGCTTTCCTTAAACTTAGATCTGGGGATCTCCAACTTCATCCTTTTTGAATCTTTCTTTGGGGTCTTTAGCTAGGTATTGTTCAAATATTACCGGGCCATGAGTTTCAGTTGCTGAAATTGTGCCAAGGCATCGAACCTGGTGATGGTGGTTGGTTCATCAAACTGGGGGATCTGCAATCCTGCCCAGAAAGTTGTGGCATCAAGAGACACCATGGGGTGGGATATCCGGTCAGGATCGGAGCGGCGGGCATGACGGCCCGGACGGAAGAGTTGTAATGTGCTGCAAGGGTGAGGATAAGCTCCAAGGCCTGCATAGAGCATTGGAAGCAAGCTGGCTTCAGGATCCCAGAATCCCCAACATTGATGGCCAATTGGTCCCCGGCCTGCCGCTGAATGAACATCATCTTAACCAAGGCCTGCATTTCTGACCACATCCCGACGCTGGTGTCGGTGACCAATTGAACCTGGGATTCAATCTTTGATCCCGTAACAACATTGCCATTCAAATATTTCATGTTGAGGGGAAGCTTTTCCAAGGCCCTCTCATTCTTGGACTTGACGGCTGCCCTGGTGACTGCCATGGAGGGGAGCTCTGGACTCCCGGGTGGTGAAGATGTAGAAGCCTCTGACATAGCGAAAGTGTGGTGTTTTGAGATCCTACAAAGTAAGGTGACCATTAGAATTCATGAATAAATAATACTCTGGGATCCAAAGATCTTACCATCGAGGCACACCCTTCACCTGAAAAGTTAGTTTGAGTCAAAATCTCGAAAAGCTATATGTATAATGCAGACTTGGGGAATTAACCATTACCCAGGCCTAGAGGTTTCAGCATACTTGACGAGAGTAAGATATGGGCTAGATGAGGGCAAAGGTCTCAGGGTTCGGAAAACTAACCGTTGGTGATAGTGACCAGAAAGTGGGTTGTTAGGCCCACGTGGGTGTCACATGGCTATGCAATAAATGGGGAGTTATGGTGATGATGGCGCCAACTGTCTGAACGTGGGAAAAATGGAGGCCACTTGGATAGTTTTGAATGTGCACATGGGACATAAATGCACCATAAAGGATGATTGACGGTGGAGAGAGAAAACTGCCTGGTTGAAACCAACAGAGAGCCGAACTCCAACCAGGTGGTATTCTACTGTGGGGCGAGCTCGTGAACTTAGGTGAAATGCATACAATGCATGACAAGCTTGACACAAAATTGGAAGGATATACACTACAAATACAAAAAGATGCAGCAGAGCTAAAGGATATATACACAAAAATATAGAGGGCCGAAGGCTAGGACATATATACACAAAGATACAGTATTTATGAGCTCTTTACAAATTTACACAATATCTACACGACCAGACTTAATGAAAAAACAACATATACACTAATCTACAGCTGCGCAGAGGGTGGAAAACCCCCTGGCAGAGCCAACCCACCAACGGGTGGTGAACCACAACAGAAGACGCAAAGGGAAAAAAAAAAAAAGCAAACCAGAATGAAGCGAAAACTAGAAAGAGCAAAGCGGAACCAGAGAACCTACCTAGAAATCTGAATAATGGCAAGGAAAGAAGACCCTAGGACCGGTCTGCAACAACCTCAACCTTTGAATAATCACTGATCAGCACCACAAATCAACTCGTGATTATCCACTAAGCTTAACAACTTAATCACACTTCAAATCGCCAAGGAATCACTCTGAAAGCTCTAAGTATTTTAATCGTGGTAACTATGAAAGCGACATGTAATTTCTATTTATACCCAGGGTAAAAGCAAGTTACCTTCTTCCCCGCAGACTTCGGAACAAGCAAACCTCCAGAATTCAGTCCTGGGGATCCCATGTGACCATACCTCCCTGTGAGGAGAAGACATCGTGGCAGAGGATCCCGGGGTCCAGAATTTGGCTCTGGAAAGGACAACCAACTCCGGGACTGGGTCCCAGAGACACGAAAGAAAAAAGCAGGAAGAAAACAAACCGCACGGGAGGGAAAACCTGAAGAAGAAACAAAGAAAAACAAAGACAAAGAAAAAAAGGCAAGAGCCAAAAGAGAAAAGAGGGGACCCAACATTTTGCACACAAAATGTAAGGACGGGTATGCAGGGCATAACGCAATCGTTCTGCAATGTGTCCACGCAAAATCTTTTTGATGCGACATTGTGATAAAAAAAATTCTTTATTTAAAAAAACATTAATATATGGTGATAAAAAATATGAGCAAAAAAATAGAGCTCATAGAAGAAAATGAATTATAAAAAATTTAAAAACATGTAATTGATTTTAGAAATTCAAATGCAACCATTTTCCCATTTATGAATGTTTCTGATCAATGCTTAAATTTGTCATTTTTAAGTGCATTTTCAAATACAAAATGTATACATTTATACATAGTTTATATAGTAAATAATAAATATAAATATACAATGATACATATTTTTATACATTTTCAAACAATATATTTTTATAAATATACAATAAATGCAAAGGTATATAAAAAATAGTAAATATAAATTATACAAAATTCAAATATGTAAATTTATAAACATGCCTATGAAATAATTTTGTAATGTTGAAGTGGAACATACCTCTGCTCCATCCTCGGCTTCGTCCTCTGTTGCAACAAGAGACAACACAATTCAATGGCCGAATTGCACAACTTCAATGGCCTTTGATCAACTCCACATGTTCCAATGAATGGAGTTGTATTTCCAGACAAGCTTCATGGGAGGGAATCAATCATTTTTGAAGATTAAATGCAGGACAAATATATATAACAACCAATAATCCAGCAATTCCTCCCATCCAAGTCACGGAGAAGGTATTCACGCCTTGTATATAGGTGTCGCTAGGTATGAAACCAAGTCCATGAATGATGCTCTTAATCTTTATGGTTGCATGATACCTCTACTAATGAGTGTCAACTAACGACGATAATAAACATCCTCTATTGCGATTCATTTGGGAAAATCAAAGCAAAACAATAATATTACTCCTCTACCTTCGATCAACTCTAAAGAACACCTCTTCCTTCTATCAACTCTAGACAACTCCAACTTGTGTTCAACTCGAAAATCTGAAGAACTCCAATTCATGGCCGACTTGCACACCTTCAATGGCCAACTTATATACAAGGAAAGGAAAGGAATTTGGTCATGAATCTTCCGCTATGTCATGTTACTCTAATGATTATGATTCTATCTTGTTTGAGGAAAAGAAATGAGAAGAGTTGGAAGCATTTCTTTCCAGGAGGTTATCTAGAGGAACTAGTAAGTACAAGGGAAAGATACCTCTTAAACACTTTTCATGTAACAAGATTGGACACATTTCTGCCAGGTATCTTGATGGTGATAAGAAGAAAAATCCTAAGAGATTCAAGGATAAGAGCAAGAAGACTTTCTTTGTTGTTTCTAATGAGGGGGTTACCGATGAGGAATATGAGGATAATGAATAAGATGAATTGATCATTGTTTTTGTTAAGGAGGACCCCCCTGTAGATGGTGAAAAAGCCTTTATTTCTAGCATGGATCACAATGAAGATTGGGTAATAAACAATGGATGTACACATCATATGACCGATGACAGGAGTAAGTTCACTAAGTTGGAAGAATGTGTTGGTGTAATAGTAAGGTTTGGTAACAATTCTCCTTGCTTATTAAAAGGAATAGGATCTATTGCACTATTAAATAGAAAAACAAATTGTGATGTTCTTTCTACGTACACTACTAAAATTGTATTCATTTTTCAACATGCATTGGTTGATTTTTCTATGCGCATTGGTCAAATTTTTGATCAAAGATCTTGTCACAATATTTTGGTCGATTGATCAATGACCAAATTGAGCATCTAAATTTAGGCCCTTCTTGTCATTGAAAAAGAGGTCAAATGCTTGTAAAATGTGGCGTCAAAAGATCTAATTTTTGACGGTGGCTCACATCATAGTTTGACAAGGATGCTATGTCCATGTTGAGGTTTTGGTTGAAATATTCACGTCGATGGTTAGAGTTAGCCAAACTAATTTTTGATGAGAACACCATCGAATGCGTCCACTTGGAGTCAAAATTTTGACCCATTTTTTCATCGAAAAAGAGGTCAAATGCTTGAAAATGTGGCATCAAAAAGCTTGATTTTGGACAAGGATGCTATGTCATCGACGAGGTCCTTGTCGAAAGTTACATCAAAGTTGGAGTTAGGAAAACTCATTTTCGACAAGTACAACGTTGAAAGTGTCCAGTGAGAGTCAAAATTTTGACCACAACAGTTTATTTAAAAAAAAATTAGTTTGAGATATCTTGACGCCCGACTGGGTTTGTAATACAATGTTGATAGCTATCGGTATATCGACAGCCAACTTAATTTATTATCCTGACAATCGATGAAGCAAGTTTCCACAATGAAAGATCATTGGGTTATCGAAATGTCATACAAATTTCTATCTCGATTACTGATGGGATTTTTAGGAAGAGTCATGACGATGTAACAAGGATTATTGGAAGGTGCTAAATAATGATTCCCCGATACCCAATGATCAAAATAACATACCCCGATGGGATAACTTTGCAAATAGTTACAATGATGGACAAAGTTCCTATCAGCATAGCAGAAGAGTAATGATCATGCAACCTTTATCCCCATCTGACTGATCAGTGATGGATATGCTGATAAAAGATAAATGTAGTCTAACATCACAAAGATATACACCGATGGCGCCAAAGTTTTAACAGAGCAGATTCACCAATTTCAAGACATTGTCAAATTGTATTTAAAACTATGATGAAAAGTGACATTAATTAGGGATTTTATGTGCAATTGAATACACATGAACACATGTCCCTGATGAAATATCATCGGGTTATCAAAATGTCATACAAATTGCTATCCTGATCATCGATGGGATTTTTGGGAAGAGTCATGATGATGTAACGAGGATTATTGGAAGGTGTTGAATAATGATTCCTCGATACCTGATGATTGAAATAACATACCCTGATGGGATAACTTATCAAACATTTACAATGATGGACAAAGTTCCTATCGACATAGTAGAAGAGTAATGATCATGCAACATTTTATCCCCAATGGACTGATTGGTGATGGATATACTGATAAAAGCTAAATGTAGTCTAACATCGCATAGAGATATACCTATGGCGCCAGAGTTATAACAGAGCGGATTCACCGATTTTGAGCCGTTGTCAAATTGTATCTAAAATTGCTATGAAAAGTGACATTAAATAGGGATTATGTGTGCAATTGTATACAAACAAACAATAGTAAATTTTTAATTATGAAGTCATTGAAGATATCAAAACTGTTAATTGCAAAGTTGTGAGTGTTTCAACTACAATATTTTTAAAATGGAGTCATCGACATCAAAATCTTCTGGTAAGAGGAAGGGTTCTGAGAATATGAAACAGAAAGAGAAGAAACAAAAAGCAGAGAAACCTAGAAGACTTAACCAAAATTTAATTGATCAAATGTAGGCATGGGGACCAAAATCTCGAAGGTCAAAGTTTAGTATGCCTGCTAGGGATAAGCTCGAGGATAGATACAAGAATGTAGGTGATATATGGACTAGAAGAAGAGGGTATGATATGTTCCTTTTCCATTACCTATGAAAGGACAAGGAAATCACTATGTGCAACCCTTGGAGGACAAATTTGGGTAGGCCAGTAGTCCCAAATGTATTTGTGAATAATGAGGTTCTAAAAGTCTTAGCAAGAAGTTACAGACCAGAAGAAAGATGCATCAGGGATCGTGAGGGAGAGAATTTTATGAAAGTTTCTATAGAGTATCGAGGAGGTTTTTGGTTTAGAGTTAGGTTTCAATAAGAAACTGTCATTTACAAAATTGGTTAATGAATATAATGTGGCTGATAACACTTATAATGTTTGGATATTAGCTATGCATAAGAACAAAAGTGGAGCCCTAACTGAAGAAGATGGCCTGCCATATAATTTTAACCTTTTCAGGAGTTACATTGAAATTACATATATGTCATGTGGTCAGGTAGGAGGGATTGAGGTGCCAAATTTAATGGTAGTAGGACCTATGGCATTGGCTATTGAATGGTTTCATAAATTTGAATGGCAAGTACCCTAGTTTTAGGCAATATTCTCTATTAATGCATATGATATTTTTCTATGGAAATAGAAATAATATATGACCAGAACAATTAGGGTTGAACTTGCAAAATATATTTTTTGAAGGAGAAGTGCAGCCAGTTCAGTTGTGGACATCCCTGTGGGATTTTCAATTCAAGCATTGTGATTATGTGAAGTTTGAGTATTGGATTGTAAGGCCCATATACCACTTGTTCGGACATCCATGTGATTTGTCTATTTCCATGGAGATCAAAAAGTTTCTAATACCTAAAGACTTTGATGACATGCATCTTGTAAATGACAATTGGGAGATTGGAATATGTATGAAGAATTTACTTGTTTCAGGGTATATGGCTTTGAAGATGAACCCTACTGGTTACCCAAATTCATTCCTGATAGAATAGCATACCTGGAAATTGTGAGGCACTTAAGTGTTTCAAGTAACAAATATTTTGGTGGGTCACTACATAAACATGCATTTATGCCAGGAAAATTACCTTTTGGTGATTTCACTATTGTCTCAACTAGAGCCTATGAGATTATTGATAGGAAATTGAAGGAAGAGTATCACATGTACCATCACATTGCCAAAAAAATTTATGATCCTGAGCATTATATTCATAATTGTAGAAAAGGGAAAAATCTTGGCGATTATAAACACGAGGCTATGGAGGTAGAAGATATATTCAAAAAATTGGAAGAGGATGAAGCAAGGGAAGCCATAGAAGAGTATAACAGAAAATTGATGGAGAATAGGCAACAGTTTGCACATATGCTTGATGAGATTCCAGATGCTAGAGAAGAAGAAACTATGGGGAAAAATGTGACTAGACATTGTACTACCAATGTAATAGAGATTCCAGATGATACTAACAAAACCATCACTGAAATGGGGTACACCAAGATGGCCAAATTGATGTTTACAATGCTTTGTTTCTCATAATCAGTTTGTGAAGTCTAAAGAATTTATTTCTTTTGTTTATAATATAAAAGGTAAGAAGTTAAGGGAATCTATCACCACGTTGAACCCTGTTGATGAAGCAGAACTCATGCAGAGACTAAAGGTAGAGGTTGAAGAGAAAATGAAGACAATTACCCCAACAAAGGGAAAACAAATGCTCATTGAAGAAGGTATCATTTTATTACCAGGATGGGATATGAGTGCTTCTTTTATTTTTGATAGCATGCTTAAATCTGATAAAAAAGATTTCAAATTGGATGTTAAAGGAGTTGAGGATATTTTCATTGGATCTAGATTTGTTGAGGATGAGGAAACAATGTTGTTATGGGCTTCATACCCTCCTAATAAAAGGCCAAAAATTGTCAATGTGGATAGGGCCTTTGGTCATATGATGAAATTAAAAGTGGGGGAATTTGATCCTATATCCATTTCCAACATGAACATAGACATTTCTAAATTGACAAAGGTACAAATATAGAGATTAATGTTTGAAAGGTATCAATACAAAACCCTATATGAAGAAAGTTGTAAGAGAAGTGGTCAGACATTACCTATGCTACCTCCACCTGATGGTGGGAAATGGCTAAAAAAATATGAGGAATTGCAATAGGAGAGTGCCCAAATAAATGAGCAAATGAAGAATGTGAGGAACGCCACTGCTACTTTTCTTAATAAAATATAGATTGGATTGCTTGTTGACAAAACTCGCCAAGATGTGGGAATCTCATTTGGTAAATATAGATCAAAGGTTGAGTATGATCAAGTCAAAATCAAAAAGGATAAATTGTTGGATGAGAGTTTGGACCCTGTGGTGATAGAGAGTTTCAAAGAAAGGATCAAAGTTCATGACAGGTTCAAGGAGGATATCTATGATGAGTACAAGGATTTTCAAATCCCTATGAAGATGGGAGTTCCCTTGTTTTTCAGTAGTAAGAAAGAAATTATAGATAAGGAAGAATGGCTTGCAATTGTCAGAGAGTCCTGAGTGTTTCCCTTAAAGCCATATCATATGATAACTTTGAAATGAAGGAGACACAGGCCCAGTTGGAACAGATCATATAGTTCCAATTCTTGGTCAGGAATGTTTTCATAAATGCAGACACCAGTAGTTCGAAGGAATATGTGGAATATATGGATGTATGCATCAAGATTTGTGGAGAATAGCACTTGTTCCTTTTGTGATATGTAATTTAGTTACTAGACAGTTTTATTTTGTTAGTTTATGCAAAAAAAAATTATGAAAGGTTGCATCCTTTTGTTTGTAACTACCTTGTTGTCTATAAGTGTGGGACACAAGTTTAGAAAGATGAGGATTATGATTATAAGATAGTTTTTATGCATGATGGTTCTTATGGATTGATGACATGTAATTGATTGAATGTTTGAAGATGCTAAGTTGATGATCATGTAAGACATTAAATCAGTTAATGTATTATATTTTCATTGATGTCAACTTGATATAATCTGTATGGTTATGGAAATACTACCAAAGACTTCAAAGAACCAATGAATCAAAGGCTATGCTATCAGTAATGCATATAAGTCAAGTATTCACTAAGTGACTGTATACACCGATGGAGTGCACGCCGATGGTCATAGTAAAAGAGTAGAGTCACAGTGTTACCCGATGAGCTAATGCACAACATTACCGATGAACAAAGTTATAGTGTTGCCTGACGAGCAAAACAAAAAATAATACGATAGCCAAAATTTTAGTGTTGCCCGACGAAAAAGACAATGACGAAGATCGCGATGACAACTGAAGTTACACCAATGGAACAATTAGTTATCACCGATGAATAACTGAAGTGTTGACCAACAGAACAAAGAGTTTAGAAAATGACAAAATACTTAGCTGTCAAGAGCTATAAATAGACTCAATGGATACTTATCATTGTTTTAATCATCCAGATAAAGCCAGAGATAAGTAATTGATTTAAAGTTGATTTGTCCAGTTGGCAAGAAGATCTCTTTGAGATAAAACTGGAGTTTTCTTTAAATCTATTGGCGAGAATTGTGGATCACACCAAGAATCAAGAAAGCCAAATCATGTCTATAAAGAGACAAACCTAATTCATTACGAATGGGGGGAAATTTGGGGAGAAAAAGAGAAGAGGAAAGATGCTAAAGAAAATCTGAAGGAGAAGAAAGGCTTCATCCAGTCCTGATCAACAAGCTGAGGAAAGAGATAGATTCTGCAGACACTGACAAACAGTGAGATAGCATCACAGAGCAGAACAATGTGGAGCAAAGGTATAAGATTGATTGTATTGATCAGAGAGGTAATGGACTTACAATAGATCTAAAAATCTGCAATTGAGTTGTATGTATGAACAAATCATTAGTGTTTCAGTTTAACCATTGAAGCATCAAGTCTCTTAATCAAGAAGGACTTAAAATTCTTTTACAATTGAGATATATCCCAAGGATTATCAAAAAGTTTGATCATAAAAGTAGCATTGGATATACCCGATACCTATTGACAGGCCAAGTGAGTGTTTGATCAAGGATGGTAGCATTAGATGCCAGATACTAGGTGACAAACTATCTTTTAAATCCTGTAACAAGGTCACACCTAACAATGTGTTTGTAACCTTTAACAGGGTTGACTCCTAACAGGGATCACTTCAAAAGAGTGAAAATTTGGGGTACCAATCCCAGTGGTTTTTCCCTCAACATGGTTTCCACGTTAAAAATCCATATGTTATGTGTTAATGCTTTATTACTTTATTGTTTTACATTTCACATATGAGATTATGGATTTATCAGTATACTCTACATATTTACTGTATTTCAGTAAATAGTTAACTACTTATCGATAATCATACAAAAGAGATATTTACAAAGCAATCCGACAAGTAGAAAATTGATAAAAGTATTTCAAGGCATTCATCTTGTAGGATAGAAGATAACTTGAGACATAATTTGTGGTTATAAGTTTTAAGGGTTGATTTAAGGATTAAT
>MU228027.1:28327-40918 GCA_018584345.1 Thuja plicata
ATAGATCATGCAACAAGATGAAGGTATTTTCATTACATAATCCAAATACATCAAAGAAGTACTGAAAATATTCAAGATGGAAGAGTCCAAACCAGTTGGAACACCGATGGCAACTAGATGCAAGATGACAAAGGAGGACAAGTCATCAGAGGTAAATCAGACTATGTACAGATCTATGATTGGAAAACTCATGTATGTTGTACATACTAGACAAGATATTGCACATGCAATAGGAATAGTTGCTAGATTTTCAAATAATCCCAGGGAATCACATATGACTGTTATAAAAAGAATCCTAAGATATCTGAAGAATATGGATTATGGTATAGAAGAGAAGGAAAATTTGAACTTAGGGTCTTTACTGACGCTGATTGGGATGGAGATATTGATGACCAAAAGAGCACAACTGGAGGAGAATTATTTATGGGTGACAAACTTGTCACATGGATCAGCAAGAAGCAAGGATGCATCTATCAATCTACTGTAGAGGCAGAGTATGTTTCTACTACTGCAAACTGCTCAAATATTGCATGGATCATATAGTTACTGGAAGGTATGCATATGAAAATGGTAGAACCAGTAATTATCTACTATGATAATACAAGTGCAATAAAAATTTCCAAGAATCCAGTCATGCATGCTAAAACAAAGCATATTGCCATCAAGTATCATTATTTAAGAGAAAAAGTTTAGGCAAAGGAGGTGATACTTGAGTATGTGCAATCAAAGGAACAATTGGCCAATATCTTCACCAAGCCACTACCAAAGGATGCATTTGAGTACTTGAGAAAGAGAATACGGGTCAGACCCTTGTCTACTGGTCAGTAAGCTGACTAGAAGGCTGCATCAACCTACATATTATTAGAATATCATTCATGTTGATGTAAGCAGAGAAATGGATTTCAATGATACATCTATACACAACAAGGTATTTATCTACTCCAAGCACCAAAGTTATTACCAATGGATTGGGAAATTCAAGGAATATATTATGGATAGAAAGGATCCACTTGACACTACTATCAAATATTTTTTTGAAATGATGTTTTTTTGGCATTTCTGTCAAAGGGAGAGAGATATATCATTATCATACCGATAAAGAGAGAGATTATATCCATTATCATCCCAGGGAGAGATTATATCCATCGAAGTATCCAAAGGGAGAGTACACTCAAAGGAAAAGAATTGCTGACAAGAGACATCAGAAGAAAGGAGAACAGTCAAAGGGAGAGAGTTTGACATAGAAGGAGAGCACATCACATCAGAGAAAGAAAGATTCCACATCTATCTAGTGAAGGGATTAAAGAGAGAAAGAAAGCTGCAAGAATCAAATCAAAGCTATTTGAGCTTACCGAAAGCCAGACATTTGTAATAGTTATATTAGGAAAGCTTGATGAAACTATATATTTCATATTGTATTAGTAATAGTACAATATGATAATGTAGTATGTTGCCATCAATGCCAAAGGGAGAGATTGATGACATGTAATTGATTGAATGTTTGAAGATGCTAAGTTGGTGATCATGCAAGGCATTAAATTAGTTAATGTATTGTATTGTCATTGATGTTAACTTGATATAATCTGTATGGTCATAGAAATACTGCCAAAGACTTCAAAGAACCAATGAATCAAAAGCTATGCTACCAGTAATGCATATAAGTCAAGTATTCACTAAGTGACTGTATACACCGATAGAGTGCATGCCGACGGTCAAAGTAAAAGAGTAGAGTCATAGTGTTACCTAACGAGCTAATGCACAGCATTACCAACGATCAAAGTTATAGTGTTTCCCGACGAGAAAAAAATAGAGTAACCTGACGAACATAATTTTAGTGTTGCCTTACAAAAAAGACAAGGACAGAGATCCCGATGACAACTGAAGTTACACTGAAAAAATAGTTAGTTATCACTAATGACTAACTGAAGTGTTGACCGACAGAATAGAGATTTCATAAAATGACAAAATTCTTAGCTATCAAGAGCTATAAATAGACTCAACATATACTTATCATTGTTTTAATCATCCAGATAAAGCCGGAGATAAATAATTGATTTAAAGCCAATTTGTCCAGTTGGCAAGAAGATCTCTTTGAGATAAAAATGGAGTTTGATTTAAATCTACTGGTGAGAATTATGGATCACACCAAGAATCAATAAAGTGAAATCATGTCTGTATAGAGACAAACCTAATTCATTATGAATGGGGGAAATTTGGGGAGAAAAAGAGAAGAGGAAAGATGCTAAAGAAAATCTGAAGGAGAAGAAAGTCTTCATTCAGTCCTGATCAACAAGCTGAGGAAAGAGATAGATTCTACAGACACCAACAAATAGTGAGACAAAATCACAGAGTAGAATAGTGTGGAGCAAAGGTATAAGATTGATTATATTGATTAGAGAGGTAATGGACTTACAATAGATTTGAAAATCTGCAATTGAGTTGTATGTATGGACATATCATTAGTGTTTTAGTTTAACCATTGAAGCATCAAGTATCTTAATCGAGTAGGACTTAAAAGTCTTTTACAATTGAGATACATCCCAAAGAGTATCAAAAAGTTTGATCATAAAAGTAGAACTAGCTATGCCTGATACCTATTGATAGGCCAAGTGAGTGTTTGATCAAGGATGGTAGCATTAGATGCCAGATACTAGGTGACAAACTATCTTTTAAATCCTCTAACAAGGTCACACCTAACAGTGTGTTTGTAACCTTTAACAGGGCTGGCTCCTAATAGAGCTCACTTCAGAAGAGTGAAAATTTGGGGTACCGGTCCCAGTGGTTTTTCCCTTAATAGGGTTTCCATGTTGAAAATCCATGTGTTATGTGTTAATGCTTTATTACTTTATTGTTTTACATTTCACATATGCAATTTTGGATTTATCGGTATACTCTGCATATTTACCGTAAATAGTTAACTGCTTATCGGTAATCATATAGAGGAGAGATTTACAAAGCGATATGACAAGTAGAAAATTGATAGAAGTATTTCAAGGCATTCATCTTGTAGGAAAGAAGATAACTTGAGACATAATTTGTGGTTATAAGTTATAAGGGTTGATTCAAGGATTAATTTTTAAGGCCATGGATTCACCCCCCTCTCATTTATTACTAACAATGGATATTCTATGAACAATTGGAAGCAATTTTTTTCTGTTGAATGATTCTATATGATACAAGGACTATTGTTTTTTTTAAAAATCTCCTGGTGATATTCTCCCATTTTCTCTCTGAATTAGTTATTTGAATTAATATTTGGATTAGCTTCAATATGGTAGTTTGATGTTGTTATATTTTGATTAAATCATATATTGAATAATCAATTGGTCTTTGTTTTAGAAGTTAAATTCAATTGATGTAGATTGCAGTTTTCTTTTGAAATATGCACTCATTTGAACATTGTTGAAGTGATAGTTTCCTACTGTCTTCAAGGTTATACGTAGGATTCAGATTGAACTAAGGAGTTTTATTAAATTTGAGAGGTTTAGGTACTGGCCAATAATCAATACAATCAATTCATAGCATTATTCTTAAGAGTTAATCATATTGGCATTCAAAATCTATTATGCTTTATGGTTGATGTTGAAGCTTGTAGTCCACAGAGATTGGCAACAAAGATATATGACTTACATTCCTTTTGAGTTTTCTGTGCATTGTAAATTTTAACTTGCTCCCCTTTCTAAAATGTTCTTGAAATAGATTAAAAATTTATGGATACCAGTTGACCTTAGATAACATTAGGAAAATTTTGGTAATCAAGAATATTAAAATGTCATCCTCCCGAGTCATCTATTGATTATTCTTATCTAAAAGATATATGGGACAACATTAATAAGATAAAATTGAATCATAATAGAATTATGTTTGGACTTAAAAAAAAAAACATATGCTCGTATATAAAGTTGACCTATAAGAATGCATCAAAATACACAATAGAAAAATTTAACAATACTCCATAGTTGCAAGAAATACCCCAAACCATCATAAGAGATAATTTGAACTAACCTGTTAAAGAAAGGTTGTTCAAACCTACATCAAAATACACAAAAGAAAAGGCATTAGATCATATATTAAGCCTACAATAAACTCAGGACTAGTTATGTGCATTTGGATAAAATATACCTTCTCTTGATTAAATTTAAGTAATCCTACTACTGTCAAATCTCACTAAGTATATACATAGTATTTTGAAGTGGCATACATTGTTTGTTTAGATGATACATTAAGGACAACAAACGTATGCATATATAACAATTATTGCAATGAAAAGTGTGTCAAATTTTAATAGAAACATACAAAAATAGATCTCAAATTCTATTCAAGAATGTGTTTTTCAATGTATTGTATAAGCTAGTGAGACTCAGGGCTCAAACCCCAAAATGTGATCAAGAAAAGTAAAAATTTCTTCAAGATGGTGTTAATCTGCAACCCTTCAATTAAGAAGTGACATTTGCAAGAAAATAATGCTAAAATTTCACTTACTTGGAAGCTTGGAACTTGATAGATTGAAAACAACAATAGACAAAGAAAGATGAAATAGGAAACCAATCAAAGATCTTTAACTTGTTGAAATTGGTTCATGAATCTTCTTATATCTCCTATAGTCATATCAAATACAATATTTGATGTCCTTGCAGAATTTGAGGAAGACTTATGAATACAAGATTTTATCTCAAATATCGTACACTTTCCAGTTTTCTTTTGAAATATGCACTCATTTGAACATTGTTGAAGTGATAGTTTCCTACTATCTTCAAGGTTATACGTAGGATTCAGATCAAAATAAGGAGTTTTATTAAATTTGAGAGGTTTAGGTACTTGTCAATAATCAATACAATCAATTCATAGCATTATTCTTAAGAGTTAACCATATTGGCATTCGAAATTAATTGTGCTTTATGGTTGATGTTGAAGCTTTTGGTACACAGATATTGGCAACAAAGATATATGACTTACATTCCTTTTGAGTTTTCTATACATTGTAATTTTTAACTTTCTCCCCTTTCTAAAATATTCTTGAAATAGATTAAAAATTTATGGATACCAGTTGACCTTGGACAAACACTAGGAAAATTTTGGTCATCAGGAATATTAAAATTTCATCCTCCCAAGTCATCTATTGATTATTCTTATCTAAAAGATATATGGGACACCAGTAATCAGATAAAATTGAATCATAATAGAATTATGTCTAGACTTAAAAAAAAACATATGCTCATATATAAAGTTGACCTATATGAATGCAACAAAATACACAATAGAAAAATTTAACAATACTCCATAGTTGCAAGAAATACCCCAAACCATCATAAGAGATAATTTGAACTAACTTGTTAACGAAAGGTTGTTCAAACCTACATCAAAATACACAAAAGCAAAGGCATTAGATCATATATTAAGCATGCAATCAACTCAGGACTAGTTATGTGCATTTGGATAAAATATACCTTCTCTTGATTAAATTTTAGTAATCCTACTCCTGTCGAATCTCACTCAGTATATACATAGTATTGTGAAGTGACATGCATTTTTTGTTTAGATGATACATTAAGGACAACAAATGTATGCATATATAAAAATTATTGCAATGAAAAATGTGTCAAATTTTAAAAGAAACATACAAAAATAGATCTCAAATTCTATTCAAGAATGTGTTTTTTAGTGTATTGTATAATCTGGTGAGACTAAGAGCTCAAACCCCAAAATGTGATCAAATAAAAGTAAAAAGTTCTTCAAGATGGCGCTAATCTGCAACCCATCAATTAAGAAGTGACATTTGCAATAAAATAATGCTAAAATTTCACTTACTTGGAAGCTTGGAACTTGATAGATTGAAAACAACAATAAAAAAAGAAAGATGAAACAAGTAACTAATCAAAGATCTTTAACTTGTTGAACCTGGTTCATGAATCTGCTTATATGTCCTATAGTCATATCACATGCAATATTTTATGGCACTACAAAACTTGAGGAAGAATTATGAATACAAGATTTTATCTCAAATATTGTACACTTTCCAATTTTCTTTTGAAACATGCACTCATTTGAACACTGTTGAAGTGATAGTTTCCTACTATACGTAGGATTCAGATCGAACTAAGGAGTTTTATTAAATTTGAGAGGTTTAGGCACTATTCAATAATCAATAAAATCAATTCATAGCATTATTCTTAAGAGTTAACCATATTGACATTCAAAATGAATTGTGCTTTATGGTTGATGTTGAAGCTTGTGGTCCACAGAGAATGACAACAAAGATTATGACTTACATTCATTTTGATTTTTTAGTGCATTGTAATTTTAACTTTCTCCCCTTTCTAAAATTTTCTTTAAATAGATTATAAACTTATGGATACCAGTTGACCTTGGACAAGATTAGGAAAAATTTGTTCATCAGGAATATTAAAATGTCATCCTCCCGAGTCATCTATTGATTATTCTTATCTAAAAGATATATGGGACACCAGTAATCATATAAAATTGAATCATAATAGAATTATGTCTCAAATTTTAAAAATACATATGCTCATATATAAAGTTGACCTATATGAATGCAACAAAATACACAATAGAAAAATTTAACAATACTCCATAGTTGCAAGAAATACCCCAAACCATCATAAGAGATAATTTGAACTAACCTGTTAACGAAAGGTGATTCAAAACTGCATCAAAATACACAAAAGTAAAGGCATTAGATCATATATTAAGCCTACAATAAGATTAGGACTAGTTATGTGCATTTGGATAAAATATACCGTCTCTTGATCAATACAATTTTTAAGGATTGTATGCCTGAAGTTAGTGTTGCATCATAGATTAACACAATGTTGATTAGGTTTTTTCTAGACAAAGTAACACTGTAAAAAGATCTTAGAAGAAGAATCTAGAATCTACTTGTGCACCCTTTAATTCTTCTCTGAATATGCACTATAAAATCTAAAGCACAAATCAATCCCAACCCAAACCTCAACAAAGGTACAAAATGTTGGAAGAGAAACACAAATATCAATAGGATACAAGCTAGATTTTAGTATTCCTTGCAGTCTGAGTAACTAAACTAATCCTATAAAATACTATGAAAATCTAAACATGGGATCATACATATTTCATACAGAGGAGATTGAATCAAACCTAATCATGACAAAAAAAATTTATAGTTTGTACACAATCACCCAACTTAATAATAGTGTGAAACCAAGGCATGGAAAAATCATAAAGTAAGAAACTTCATAATATACTACATCAAAGACAAAAATTGTCAAAATTTGAGACTGGAGTGGAGATAGTGACTAATTATTCATTTAGCTTTGCAAGGCTTCCTTCTACCATTTTGTGCACACTTATTTCTTACCCAATAAACTAGCAACAACCCTATGCATAGTTCCTTGCATCATGCACAATGTGTACCAGGAACCATACCAAATCCACATGTAGCTTTTGAGTCCACTCAGTCCACATTGATATTAGGAATAAAATCATATGATCTAACAAACTAAAACACGAAGGTTGTAAAATCACAATGGCGAGTGTTCTAAGAAGAGGATGTGTCATCTGTACAATACTCACATAGCGCTACAATTAAGTTGAGAGTTTCCCACTCTTAGGAAATGAGAGGATTTAAAAAAAATATAGAGTTACCATCAAAGATGGGATATATTTTACAAGGCCGAACTAAATTTAATGAGTATCCCTTGTTTCTGAAAAAAAACTAGCTAAATTTAATGACTATCCCTTGATGTATGTGTTCGAAGGCTTGCTTGCACATCTACCAAGAGACCTAGCTTGTCTCTATTAGAATCCTAATATTCACTAGGATCTTCCAAAGGATTAGATGATTAACTAAGGCCTTCTCTAGCTCCTCTCCAAGATCCCAACACTTTGTGATTCACCTTGAAAGACTAACACCATGTAGATTCTTCACTTCTTCTCCTACACTTAGAAGGATCTAAGTGCCAACTCCACACTAGAATTCACCATCATTTCTGGGATACTAAGCATGTTGGAAATCTTCCATATGTTTCCATTTGACTCCATTTTGAAGGATCTCTTAGCCCTTTTCAGTCGAGCTTTAGACCCCAAGAAGCCTAATTAGGCCTAATTCCTTGTAGCCTTTTTCAGAGACCTTTTCCCAATTCTTTCAAAAACATCCCAAAGAAATTGAAAAAATAATCCCACATTCAGATATCCTTTTTTATTTTACAAATTATTTTGAAAATTTTAGTCTCCTAATCCCTCTATACACAGGGTTCGTATTATCTAGGACCAATAGGGCTAATAGGCCTAATTAGTAGGACCTTACTGATTTCTTACTCAAAGCTCAACCAAATGGATTGGTGAGTTCACAAATCTCTCAATAGAAAAAGATTAGGTCATATCCCACCTATTAATACACTTTTCCCATACTGTACTTTCCTTCCCCGCATAAAATGCTCAATTCTTCATCTCCAAACCTCTAACCAGTCACTGTTAGCTCACCTAAGGCTTGGTACTAAAAATAGAAACTTGACTCCACAAGAATCCTACCTCTACATATGTATAGACCAATGACTCCCCTAAAATATCCACCTAGCCTTAGGAAGATCCCATGGTTAGATTTCATTGGGGAGCCATGAAATGACAAATTGGTCAGGACACGACTAGTGAACACTCTAGACTGGAAACAATTTATTTAAGACCTTAGATTAACTCCTATCAACTTACTTACTAAATGGAAAAGTCTTAGAACTATCCTATGAACACAAAAAAATCACTAAATCAAAGCATTCAATCCACATGATAGCACTTTCACACTGAAAATCTTGGGTTCTTCACAAAATAAGAGTTGCAGAGCTATATTCAATATCCAAAACTTGTTACAATGAAAATCTCCTCCTTAGATTTGAGTCTCTCCATACATTAATTCCATATTCCATGTTTCTAGGGCCTGTTGGTTGATCTCCCACTCCTATGTTCTAGGGGAATCCAAAGTAACCAAGTTTCATGCAACATTTGCAATAATTGCAAATGTTGTCATGACAACATTGTAACAACTTTTGGCATCTTTGCCATTATGCCAACTTCCTAATTCTTAGGACTTCTAACCTCTAGATTTCAAGGATCCAACTTCATTAATGGCCTCCAAGAATCTCTATGACAACATTTATGTGTTTAGGACACATTCAAAGCTCAAATCCATCACTAAGCTTCTAAGCCTAATGAACATTAAAAAGCTACTAACAATGACTATTTTAGTGACCTTAGTCCAAATGACTAACTCACCTAGTCCACAATGCAATGACCTTCTAAGGTCTAAACTAAACACACTACCTTGACTTGGCCAATGTCAAGTACAAGCCAAAACATTACAACTATGGAGGTTAGCCTAGGTGTGCTCCTACACCATCCTCCCCAAAACAAAAAGTTCAATCCACCCTTGGATTGAGTAAAGTAGGGTAAAACCCCATCTTCTTAAACTCTGATTCTTTAATCCATATTGCATCAGCATCTGATTGACCATTTCTATTGATCAAGTGTTCTTTGTACTCTTTGGTCCTAGTCTTCTTGTAGACTCGGGTATCCAGTATACTGTCAGCTTGCTTGACTATAGTAGGAGGTAGCTTGAGGTCTTCTACATCTCTGATCACTTCACTAAGGATTTGATCCATGTCTTTTGGTGGTCATTTATAATGAACCAGGTCTGCAATGTTAAAGACAGGGGACAATCCACTGTCTTTCGGTAGCTCCACTTTAAAAGCATTGTTCCCATACTTTGCTAAGATAGGACAGGGGCCTATCCTCCTCATTTTCAACTTGTGTGGGACTCCTTTTTGAAGTCTAGACTTATTTAGATGCACCATTACTAAGTCTCCCACATTGAATTGAAGTTCTCTTCTACTCTCATCAACCTTAGTCTTATGCTTCATGGTGTTCTCTATCAAAGTCTTCCTGACTGTATCCTGTATCTCCTACATTGCATAAGAAAAATCATTAGCATATCCACTTGCCTTCACTCCATCCTTTAAGTCTCTTAGCTCATAGAATCCTCTAGGATGTAGACCATAGACTATTTCAAAGGGAATCTTCCCTGTTGACCTCTTTATGGTGTCATTGTAGGCATATTTAGCCTGTCTAATCAATTGATCCCATTGTTGACCATATTCCTTGGTCAAGCATCTTAATAGATTTCCAAGGCTTCTATTTACCACTTTGGTCTGACCATCAGTTTGGGGATGGTATGGAGACCCAAAGGATAAATTAGTGCCTAACCTTTGCTAAAGAGTCTTCCAAAAATGACTCATAAATTTGGTGTCTCTATCTGACACAATGCTCATAGGTAACCCATGGATTGTTACTATCTCTTTGAAGAAGAGAGAGGCTATTTAGCTGACATCATTAGTTGTCTTACATGGCACAAAGTGAGCCATCTTGCTGAATCTATCCACAACTACATAAACACTATCCATGCCTTGTCTTATCTTGGGTAACCCAACTACAAAGTCCATGCTCAAGCATTCCCATGGCCTAGTTGGGATAAGTAGTGGCTGATATAGGCCTATATTTGAAGAAGTACCTTTGGATTTTTGACATACTATGCAACTTTCCACATACCTCCTAACATCAAGGTTCATTCTTAGCTAATAATAGAACCTTTGAACAAGTGCTTGGGTGTTGGTGATCCCAACGTGACCACTCAATGCACCATTATGCTTTTCCTGACTTAAATTCTCCCTAATAAACCCTCTAGGGACACACACCTGATTTCCCTTAAAAAAGAGATTGCTTTGCAAAGTGTATTCAACATATTTGATATGGAAATGATTCTTGTATTCATCACATACCTTATAAATGTCTGCAAAGTCTTCATCATCAACATATAGATCCTTCAAGTGATCTATTCCCATGCTCTTCAACTGGATCTCTTGGATGGTAAGAGCTCTTCTACTCAAGGAATCTGCCACCTTGTTGAGTACTCCTTTCTTGTGCTTGATATTAAATGTGTATGCTTGTAGGTATTCAACCCACTTCATGTGCTTGTGGCTCAACTTCTCTTGAGAGTTCAAGAATCTTAAAGCTTGATTATCTGAATAGACTATGAACTCCTTGGGGAGAAAATAGTGCCTCCATTTCCTTAGAGCCTGAACTAATGCATACATTTCAAGGTCATAAGAAGAATAATTCTTCCTAGCTTCACTCAACTTCTCTGAATGAAATGGCACTGGTCTACCCTCTTGGCTTAGGATAGCTCCAATAGCCACATTTCTTGCATCACACTCAATAGTGAAAAGCTTCTCAAAGCTTGGTAAGACTAAAACAGGTTTGGTAGCAATCTTTTCTTTTAACAAATCAAAGCTCTTGGTGGCTTTCTCATTCCCTATAAACTTATTCTTCATCCCTCCTTTGATTGTGTCCAATATAGGAGCACAAATAGCACTAAACTTCCTATAATACCGAGCAAGGCCATGAAAAATTCTTACCTTTGTTGTTGTCCTTGGAGTAGGCCAATTTATGATGGCTTCCACTTTTCTCTTGTCCATTTTTAGATTGCCATGAGAGAGAACAAACCCAAGGTACACTAGCTCTATTTTGATGAAATCACACTTCTCCAAGTTGATCATCAACTTCTCATCATGCATCTTCTTGAAGACAGTCTCAAGGTGTTGGAGATGCTCACCTCTTGTCTTACTATAAATCAATATATCATCAAGATATACTACTACAAATTGTTGGAATTATATTGAGATAATTTGTACTGAGAGGGGAGGAGTGAATTAGTGCCACTAAAACTTTTCTTGGTTAGCCCATTAACCCTTAGTCATCAGTTTGCATTTTAACTTATCTATTTGTTCATCTTTATTTATGCATATGAAATCATATCATACATTCTTTTGATATGTAGCAATAATATAAACATTCATGAAATTAGATAACACATGACACAAGATATGATATCGCAGAAAACTCCTGTTAAGGAAGTAAAAACTGCAGTGGGGATTGTTACCCACAAAATTCACTATATGCAGATAAGAAGAGCTGGTTAAGGCTTACAATTTTGGTCACTTCTGATGACCTACCCTGTTAGGAGTATTACAGTGGATACCTATTAAGATCTACTCCGTTTGAAGCTTTTAACAACACTGTTAAGTGTGCACTCTATTAAGAGATTTACAAAGGATGATTAAGTCCACCTTCTACAAAAGGATTTTAGATGTGATGCACTTGTTAGAATGCAACTACATAGGTCTTTGATCTGATGATAAATGCAATCTTCAATTGCTGATAACAGATCCTTTAAAGCTCCAAAAAAATACTGTTAATCATCCTTCCATGATTGAGTATTACCTTTATCTGCTCGTTGGTAGCCTCTGTGTGTTCTTGATAACTGATGTATTCTATTTCTGATCTTTTGCATGAATTCTGCCTTCCGCTCCTTAGATGCTATTCATGGCTATCAATTACAAAGAATTCATGTACTCACAATTGATTATGAACATCTATTTATACTAGCTTAGGTTCAATTCTTGATTCATGCATTCGCACGTTAACTCTAGATTCAAGATATACAACTTGATCTTGATCTGTAGTTAGATATGCTTTAGATCCATTAGGATG
>MU228027.1:47795-65054 GCA_018584345.1 Thuja plicata
TTAAGAGATTTACAAAGGACGATTAAGTCCACCTTCTACAAAAGGATTTTAGATGTGATGCACTTGTTAGAATGCAACTACATAGGTCTTTGATCTGATGATAAATGCAATCTTCAATTGCTGATAATAGATCCTTCAAATCTCCAAAAAAATACTGTTAATCATCCTTCCATGATTGAGTATTACCTTTATCTGCTCATCGATAGCCTCTGTGTGTTCTTGATAACTGATGTATTATGTTTCTGATCTTTTGCATGACTTTTGTCTTCTGCTCCTTAGATGCTCTTCGTGGCTATCAATTACAAAGAATTCATGTACTCACAATTGAGTATGAACATCTATTTATACTAGCTTAGGTTCAATTCTTGATTCATGCATTCGCACGTTAACTCTAGATTCAAGATATACAACTTGATCTTGATCTGTAGTTAGATATGCTTTAGATCCATTAGGATGCTTTAAAGCATTTACATAAAGATTGCATGACCATAAAAAACAAAAACAATTCTACAAAATAGAATAACTTTGCTTTATCCACCGTGTGTAAATCAAGTCCACAATTTGTGGCTTTTCTGACTATCGGTTCTAACGGTCGGTGTTCTTGGTCGTCGGTGTTCCTTTCTTTGAATATGTCGTTGGGTATGCTTCTCTGTTCCTGTCGGGTTGATTCTGGAAACTGTGTCGCTAGTAATGCTTGTGTTCGCTAGTGATGCTTGTGGTCGCCGGTGATGCTTGTCACATTTATACTTAGCATTTTTTCTCAAAATTCTTTGTCCTGTCGGGTATGCTTGCATTTCACCGGTACTGCTTGTGGTTCACTGGTGATGCTTGCTGTCTGCCGGAAATACTTTCTATCTGCATTTTTTCTCTGAGTATACTAATGGCAAAATAATGTCATCACAAATTTACCAATGTTGTCCTTGAGGACTTCAGTCATGAGCCTCATGAATGTGGAGGGGGCATTAGACAGTCCAAATGGCATGAAAATCCATTCATACAAACCTTCATTGGTTTTGAAGGCCATCTTCCACTCATCTCCCTCTTGTACTCTTATTTGGTGGTAGCCACTTTTCAAGTCTATCTTCCTAAAGTACTTAGCTTCACCTAGACAATCCATTAGGTCTTCAATCCTTGGAATGGGAAACCTATACCTAATAGTTATCCTATTTATGGCTCTTGAATCAGTACAAAGCCTCCAAGTTCCTCCTTTCTTAGGTGCTAGGATAGTGGGTACGGCACAAGGGCTAGTGCTCTTCTTGATAAGACCTTGGTTTAGGAGTTCTTTTATTTGTCTAGCAATCTCCTCATTTTGTTGAGGGGTCATCTTGTAGGCCGCTTTATTAGGTAGGGTAGCTCTTGGTATAAATTCTATCCTATGACTTATGGCTCTTTTAGGGGGTAATGCTAATGGTATTCCATCACTTACTATACCTTCATAAGTCTGCAACATGCTTTGTATCTCCTTAGGTAACTCTGTCTTCTTGTCTCCTTTCTCTACATTTTCTTCTATTGGTCTTAGCACCAATGCATAGCCAACTCCTTCTCGTTCTTCCATGGCTTCTAAGAACTCTTTTTCACCAACCATGAGCACATTAGGACCTGCTGTCTTCACTTCTGCCTCCTTTAACAGTGATTGAATTTTGAAAGTCACTTTGTCTTTCTTGAATGTGTAGGAGTTATTCACCCCATCATGGATAGCTTGGAGGTCAAATTTCCATGGCCTTTCTAGGAGAAAGTGACATGCGTCCATGGGAAACACATCACATAGAACCTTTTCCTTATATCCCTTATAGAAAACTCCACCCAAGCCTGCTCATTTACTAAGACATGCTATCCCTTATTGAGCCATATGACCTTGTAAGGATGGGTGTGGGGTATCCTTTTCATGCTTAGCTTGCTGACTGCTTCTTTTGACACAATGTTTTTAGTATACCCTAAGTCAATAATGACTCTACAAACTTTTCCCATCACCTTGAATTTTATTCTAAATAGGGACCTTCTTTGGCTTGGCTCTTCCTTAACCAGCTCCTTGACCAATGTTCTCCTCATCATGAGGTTCTCACCTTATTCTGAATTCAATGGTACCTCAGGGTGTGTCTCTACTACATTTTTCTCCTCATGAGCTAGATTAGTCCTTTTGTTACCTCCTTGAGAAGTACTACCCTTCTTTGGACACCTATAGGCAGAGTGTCCCATTTGATTGCAATGATAGCATTTCATATTGGCAAAGTAATTGCCTCTTCCTTGTCCCACCACTTCTTCCTCTGAAATTAGAGTTCCTTCCTCTACCACCTCTACCACCTCTACCTAGAGCTTCCCTCTTATTTCTTAGTGTATCTGACTTCTCCTTGATTCCTTGATTCTGAACTCCTTCCACCATAGCCGCCTCTTGGTCCTCTACTATCCCTTCCTCTACCTCTTCCTTTGGAGGTTTATTCTTGTTTTCTTTTTCCTTTCTCCTCTATTTTCAAGGCCATTTGATAACATTGGCAGATGGTTTTGAAGTTCACAAGACTCATGTCTTCTTGAATAGACCACTTGAGTCCATTCAAATACCTTGCTAGTTTGATGCTTTCATCCTCCACCACTTGTGATCTTATACACAACTTTTGGAATTCTTCGGTGTATGCTTTGACATCCAAATTTTTATGTTTGAGATTGTGTCTTCTTCTATGCAACTAAACCTCATAATCATTAGGTAAGTAAGTCTACTTTATCTTGGTCACCATGCCCTTCCATGTGACTATAGGACTCCTTCTTTCTCCCTTTCAGTTTGAGTAAACTTGCACCATGTGAGGGCTAAGCCTCTAAACCTAGATTTGGCCACATTCACTTTTTGGGCCTCTATTATACCATCACATTCAAAATGGTTTTCTATACTGTCAATCTAATCCACAACTAAATCTAGATCCATTTGTCCACTAAATAGTGGTACACCCTCCAAAGAATTTTCACTTAAGGCCTTTAGTTCTTTCAAGAAGATTTCTTCAGCAATAACAGGGTCAGAAGTTGGATCTTCCTCCTCCAATTCCAGTCCTTTTTCCCTTGCTACTTCTTCTTCCTTCTATTCTATCTTATCCTTCACTTTATCAGCTTTGTCTTGGACTTCACCCAAGAGTTGCTCCATTTGAGACAATCTTTCTCTTAGCAACTTGTTATCTTCTTCTTGTTCTTCTACCTTTTTGGCTAACTCAAAGTTAGTCACCATGGTTTTATCTTCTACTGATCCCACTAGTGTATTATCTCCCACTGATTCAGTAGGTTGAAACATCCACCACAAGCTTGATCTTAATCAAGATTTGATACCAATATGATGTATGTGTTCCAAGGCTTGCTTTCACATCTACCAAGAGACCTAGCTTGTCTCTATAAGAATCCTAATCTTCACTAGGATCTTCCAATTAGATGATTAACTAAGGCCTTCTCTAGCTCCTCTCTACGAGCCCAACACTTTGTGATTCACCTTGAAAGACTAACACCATGTAGATTCTTCATTTCTTCTCCTACACTTAGAAGGATCTAAGTTCCAACTCCACACTAGCATTCACCATCATTTTTGGGATACTAAACATGTTGGAAACCTTCCATATGTTTCCATTTGACTCCATTTTGAAGGATCTCTTAGCCCTTTTCAGTTGAGTTCAAGCTTTAGACCCCAAGAAGCCTAATTAGGCCTAATTCCTTGTAGCCTTTTTCAGAGACCTTTTCCCAATTCTTTCCAAAACTTCCCAAAGAAATTGAAAAACTAATCCCACATTCAGATACCCTTTTTTATTTTACAAACGATTTTGAAAGTTTTAGTCTCCTAAGCCCTCCATACATAGGGTTCCTATTATCTAGGAGCAATAGGGCTAATAGGCCTAATAAGTAGGACCTTACTGATTTCTTACTCAAAGCTTGACCAAATGGATTGGCGAGTTCACCAATCTCTCAATAGAACAAGATTATGTCATATCCCACCTAGTACTACACTTTTCCCATACTTTACTTTCCTTCCCCGCATGAAATGCTCAATTCTTCATCTCCAAACCTCTAATCACACACTGTCACCTCGCCTAGGGCTTGGTACTAAAAATAGCAACTCGACTCCACAAGACTCCTAACTCTACATATATATAGACCAATGACTCCCCTAACATATCCACCCAGCCTTAGGAGGATCCCATGGTTAGATTTCATGGGGGAGCCATGAAATGACAAACTGGTCAGGACAGGACCAGTGAACACTCTAGACTGGAAACAATTTATTTAAGACCTTAGATTAACTCCTATCAACTTACTTACTGAATGGAAAAGTCTTAGAACTATCCTATGAACACAAAAAAGTCACTAAATCAAAGCATTCAATCCATATGATAGCACTGTCACACTGAAAATATCGGGTTCTTCACAAAATCAGAGTTGCAGAGCTATATTCACTATCCAAAACTTGTTACAATGAAAATATCCTCCTTAGATTTGAGCCTCTCCATACATTAGATTCCATATTCCATGTTTCTAGGGCTTGTTGGTCAATCTCCCACTCCTATCTTCTAGGGGAATCCAAAGTAACTGAGTTGCATGCAACATTTGCAATAATTGCAAATGTTGTCATGACAACATTGTAACAACTTTTGGCATCTTTGCCATTATGCCAACTTCCTAATTCTTAGGACCTCTAACCTCTAGATTTCAAGGATCCAACTTCATTAATGGCCTCCAAGCATCTCTATGACAACATTTATGTGTTTAGGACACATTCAAAGCTCAAATCCATCACTAAGCTTCTAAGCCTAATGAACATTAAAAAGCTACTAACAATGACTATTTTAGTGACCTTAGTCGTAATGACTAACTCACCTAGTCCATAATGCAATGACCTTCTAAGGTCTAAACTAAACACACTACCTTGAATTAGCCAATGTCAAGTACAAGCCAAAACATTACAACAATGGAGGTTAGTCTAGGTGTGCTCCTGCACCATCCCTTCTCTCTAAAAAAAACTTATTAAGTTGTGAAAACAATTCTCTGCTAAATATGAGGATGCCTTTATCTTCAACCTCAATTGTCTCTATATCGAAGGCATGCCTTTGATATAGACATTTTTTCCCCCTCGTTGAAATGTTGCAGCCCAAATACTTGAAGACTTCTAATCAAATCAGCTGAGACACATTAGAAAATTTTATGTTTCCTACCTGTTTTGGTTACAAGTCTTCAAGGTATTGTGCATAATCTCCAAAATGATGACAAAATGAACAGCTCCAACTTTCAAAACTAAATGGGAAGGTCCAAAATGAGTTATGAATAAGTAAAATACAATTACACTATAAATAATAACAATTTTAAATTAAGTACCTAGAAGCTTAGGTAATTTTAAGGGAATCATATCTTTCTTGGCCAAAAACAATGATGCCTGCAATGATCCCGTACTAACAACATGAGTTGATCCAGGAAATGATGGTAAATTATCACCAGTATTGGTCTTTGTTCTATCATGTGGAGGTATGTCTATTTATGCAACAATTTAATTAATGACTATGATCAAATGCACCCAATAAAGTACAAACCAAATCATAAATTACACATAAAAAAACAAAAAAACAAGGATTTACCAGCTCTAGTCAGAGTAGATGTGGATGTGAGCATGCTCCTTGTTTCCAAATCTGCAATCAGAAATATCAGAGTGGTGGTCATCCTTGAAGGAGGCATTTGTGCTTCATCATGAGCTAAAAAATAATTATATATACAATGTATTATCTTTTTTAAATATAGAGCTCATTAATATACACAATGGATTATTGAATTTGATCCAAAATGTTATAGTCAAACACAAAAACAATCATCCATACAATGTTATCATCTAGAGCTACTTAACTTTCCATCTAGACCCACAACCCATTTAGCATATGACACAAAATAATGATTTTTATTATCGTGTAAATTTAGTCAATCTATTCCTATGAATGAATTATTTACTTGAAGGAACTGCACTAGTACCCTCATCATGTTGAGAAACTCATTGAGGTCTCAAAAAATCCTGTTAGAAGAACACATACATATTTTAGTTCTGTTAGGAATAATAGTCCACAAGAACAACTGAGAGGGGGGTGAATCAGTTGTGAGATAGATTATTAAACATTAAAATTTATAAACCAAAACTTCACATCAAATGATAACACAGTAAATATCAACACAATAACACAATCCTTTATTATCGAGGAAACCCTGTTAAAGGTGAAACCCTAGTGGGAATTAGCACCCACAAATGATGTACTAAGAGTATAGTATCCATGTTAATAGATTTAGCCCTGTTAGGAGCTTATTACAACATTACAATACATAGTCCCTGTTAAAGGATAGACCCTATTAGGAGTCAAGAGTAACAGTGGGCTCACTACCTAGGCACACTACTCAAAGAAGGTTAAAGCGACCCTCAAGGATTTACAATTCAAACAAGTGTATATAAGAAATATACAATCTAGTGAATTGTTTGATAGCAACTTTCTTTGCTTGGTTAGTTCCAATGAAGTACTATAATCACAAACTCTGCTCTACATCCAGTAGCCAATCAAGCTTCACAGCTTCCATACTTCTCCGTCTTTCAATTACCTACTCATCATACATCCATCTTTTCAAAAGAAAAGATCTCGCATATATACCTACTTATAATAATTTATTAGGTTAGCCAATTAAGCTTTCCCAATATACAAATAATTATTTAACCCCTTGCTAAGATACACACGGTACCTAAAACAAGTAAATGTAATTTACAATACATCATATATAATCCAAGATCCGCAATCCATGCTCGCAATTCACAATGCATGCTACATCTCTGAAGTCAGCCCCAAATAAGTCTCCTCTAGAATACATGCCACAACTGATGTCACCAACAATCACACAAATTTTGATCAATAAAAAACATTGCTCAATATGCCTTATGTCATCTCTTAAGCTCGCATAACCTGAATCATAATCGCCTGTAAGATATCCCCAAAACACAAAGAATCACTCTGTCAAGTATCACTGTCACAGTCCAGAAACCACTTTTCACTAAAACAACTGTAAAAACTCCAATATGCAGTATTAAGCCAAGCGATCTTAGAAATAAGATCATCACACATATCATCATCTTTTCTCATTCTGATTCAATCGTACAGTATCTGTACACTTCTCTCAGTCATCATACAATAGTAATAACCAGTCTGTTCTCTACACAGAAACATATGTTGACATCAGCGACAAAACATTAATGCCAACAACATCAATAGTACCCAATTCTAATATCATCCAACTATCTCCCCCTTTGGCATTGATGGCAACATATGGGAAAATCCATCAACCCAAAAGTACTTTCTCTCAATACAATCTTCTCAATATCCTCAACACAATTCTCCCTAAAACAATAGGGATTTTCACATAGAATCTCTCCCCCTTTGACAACAATGGAAAATGGTATCATAACTCTTCTTTATTCTTCTGCAAGGTGTAGTTTTTTCAAATCTTCATGTCTATCAAATCTTCATGTCTAGCAGGTAGGTGCAAAATCACCCAAATGTTCTCTATAGTGCTCTTGTGATCAATCCCCTTGAGGAGTAGATCCATACATCAAGTCTATAAAATGATATAGCTCTGAAAGCCACTAGACTGATGCATGCCTACATCAATTAATTATCAGAGGGAGGGGCTCTCACCCCAAGCATGCTTTTGAGATACTCAAAAGCATATTTTGGAAAAGGTTTTGTAAATATATCTGCTATCTATTCCTTTGTGCTAACATAGTCCAGTATTATCTCTTTCTCTACTACCTTATCTCTCAAGAAATGATACTTTATAGAAATATGTTTAGTCTTTGAATGCATTACAAGATTCTTTGACATATTCACTGTGCTAGTGTTATCACAATGGATAACCACTGTCTATTCAAAAATTATTCCAATGTCCTTCAACATTTTGTTCATCCAAACAACTTGTGTATGATTTATAGCAGCAACAACATACTCAGATTCAACAGTAGACTGAGAAATACAATCCTACTTCTTACTTAACCATGAAACCAGTCTTTTTCCAAGGAAAAATGATACACCACTTTTACTCTTTCTATCATCCACACTACCTGCCCAATCAACATCAGTATAAGCATGTAAAATAAAGTCATCTGATTTTTCATACCATAATCCATAGTCTATTGTTCCTTTCAAGTATCTAAAAATTATTTTCACAACAACAAGGTGTGTCTCTTTAGGATATGCTTGATATCTTTCCACAATTCCAACTACATTGGAAATATCTGGTCTGGTGTGAGTTATATATTGTAGACCTCCAATCATTGATCTGTACTTTTTCTAAAAAACACTGAGTTTCATCATTATTAGTAAGTTTATAACCAGTCACCATGGGTGTCCCAACAGGTTTACAATCTTTTATTCCAAAATTCTTCAACATTTCCTTAAGGTACTTGGTCTGAGATATAAAAATACCATTCTTATTTTGATTCATTTGCAAACCAATAAAAAATTTCATCTCACCAATCATTGACATTTCAAATTAATTTTCCATTTCTTTAGAGAAATTTTTACTCATTTTATCATTGCCTCCAAAAATGATATCATCAACAAAAACTTCTATGATTAGGATTACATATTCACCAATTCTTAAATATAGATTACTATTTTCATTACCTTTTTTGAAACCAAGATGAAGTAGATACCTGTCTAGTCTTGCATATCATGCTCTTGGTGCTTTTTTCAGTCTATACAATGCTTTCTTCGACTTACAAACCATGTCTCCATCTTTTGTCAAAGGAAATCCATAAGGTTTCTCTATGTATACTTCTTCCAAATCTCCATTCAAGAATGCAGATTTCACATCCATATGATATACTTTTAAGTATTTATGTGCATCATAAGCAATAAATAATCTCACAGCTTCCAACCTAGCAACATGAGCAAATGTTTCTTCAAAGTTTGTGCCTTCTTGGTTTGAGTAGCCTTTACAAACTAGTCTAGCCTTATTTCTTACCACTTTTCCTTCCTTGTCTATTTTGTTTCTGAAAACCCATTTAGTTCCTATCACATTTTTTTTAGGTCTTGGAACTAATTCCCAAGTGTTGTTCTTCTTTATCTATTCTTGTTCTTCCTACAGAGATTTAGTCCAAGATTCATCTCTACATGCTTTGCCAGTAGTTTTTGGCTCAACTTAAGAAATCAAACAAATTTCATCTCTTACCAATAATTTGATTTTTAGGATGGTTCATCTTAACATACCTCAGAGTCTTAGGTGTTTCAGTAAGCTCAACTGATTCATCTTCAATCTCATCATCAATCTCCAAAGGTTCTACAGGATCAACAGTGACCTCTTTTATCTCTACAATATGATCACAGTCATACATTCTTTCCTGAATCTGAAACTTTTCATCTATCCTCACATTAGTGCTTTCAATCAACTTCCTCAATCTTAGATTGAAACATTTATAGGCTTTTCTCTTAGTAGAATAACCAAGGAAGATACCTTCATCACTTCTAGCATCAAACTTCCCTATCTCATTATCTCTTTTGATATAGCATTTACTTCTAAATATTCTAAAATATTTTATAGTAGGAGTACGATCAAACCATAATTCATAAGGAGGCTTACTTGTACCTTCTCTAATCTGAATTCTATTCAAGGTGTATATAGCAGTACCAACAACTTCTCTCCAATGAACATGTGATACATTTCCTTCCAGCAACATAGTTCTGGCAGTATCTAATATTGTTCTATTTCTTTGCTATGCTATCCCATTATGTTGTGGTGTCCTAGGAGAAGATGTCTATTTGAATATTCCATGCTCTTCATAGTAGGGATTAAATAAATATGAAGTAAACTCACCACCTCTATCCGATATCAAACATTTTATCTTCGAACCTGATTCATTCTCAAAATTTTCTTTGAATATCTTGAATTTGTCAAATGTCTTGTATTTATCTCTTAAATATGTAACCCACATCATCCTAGAAAAGTCATCAAAAAAAAGAATAAAGTACCTTTCACCATAATAAGATCTTGTTCTTGTAGGACCACATAGATCTGTATGTACCAGATCCAACTTCCCTTTTGTTGAATAAGAGTTGCTTTTAAAACTGCTTCTAGTCTGCTTCCCCATAACACACTCTCTACACATAGTGTTAGATAGTTTCACAATCTTAGGTAGATCTCTTACTGCATTAGTCATACTTGCCTTCACAATATTATGAAAGTTAACATGAAAAAATCTTCTATGCCATAACCAACTGTCATCAACCTTCACAATAAAGAAGAATCCTCAAATGTATTTAATTCAAATACATTCCCTCTAGATTTAGTACCAAATGTGATCAAGTCTCCTGATTTACTTCTGATAGAACATTTCCCATCAATGAATTTAAATTGATAGTCTTTGTCCACTAGCTATCCAACACTCAATAAATTATTCTTAAGTCCATCAACAAGTAGTACATTGTCAGTAATAGTTTTTCCATCCAGATAAATAGATCCAACTCTAATGATAAGCTTAGGATTATTGTCACCAAATCTAACAACACCACCATCATATCCTTTCAGAATAACAAACATGTTTTTATCTCTAGTCATATAATGTGAACAACCACTATCTATGACTCATTTAGATTTATTTTCAACACAAGATACTAAGGCTTTTTCTTCATGTATAGGTTCATTATCCTTAATAGAAATAAATCCAATCTCATCATAGTCAACAACTTCATCATCAGAAACACCTTCACTAGTATAGTAGCATTCCTTGTCTTTTGGATACTTTGATTTGTAAAATTTAGGTTTATGTTTTGGAACCCTTGTAGGACATCAAGATGCAAAATGACCTTTCTTATTGCATGAAAAACATTTCAAAGGTAACTTGCCTTCATATTTACCCTTACCTCTCTTTTATCTTCTAGCGATCAAGGCTACCACTTCATCTAGCTTTAGTTCATCTTTATGTACCTATTCCCATTCATTAGCATAGTCTCCAATTCTTCTCTTAAGTCACTATTGCCAATGCTCACAATTCTAGATAAGGTCTGTTGGTATTAAAAAACATTTATGCTACTTAAAACTACCAATATACCTTGAGACTGATATTAGGAATGGTTAGTTCCAAGTGTGAGAGATCTGCAAGGTAACTAGACCAATTTTAGGGACAAGATTTCCCTCTACACTTCTAGCTCTACAAAGCCAAGGTAGGTACACCTAATCCAGATAAATATTAACTCTTTACAATACCTTATTCTTCTAGATTCAAACAACAAATGATAGTAAGAAAGTGCTAAATGTTAACCAAACACTCATTGACTCTCCATTACCATTTGGTACATTTAACCAATAACCGCAAATGAATGGGAAACTTGGATATGGTTTTGATGCAAACTTGCAAAATATAAGCAAACTATATCAGACATATATCAACAAAAAAATTTACTAGTTCTTGATCAGTGCCTTATCCATTAGGCAACACTTCAATACAGATATTGAGACAAAAATTAACCTATTTCGAAAAGACTCATAATCATAGACATAATTATCTTAGGTCACACACTTCTTATAGAATCCTTCTGTAGACACACCCATTGAATTTATATTATACCCAAAGCATATTCAATTTGATCATAGATCAAAACTATGGCATAAAAAATATACACAGATAACTCTATGTATTGAACCAGAAGATCCAAAACTCATAAGATGAACACCAAGGAGACACTTGAAACTGAGAAAAACTTATATTAAGTATGATGAGTCAAAATTCTAAATAAATATGATTGAAATAAAAAATCATTCAATAATGTGCAAAATATTACAATAAATTTCTATCTATCTTCAATATATTCTAACATGAATCTTCTATATCCCTGGAACTAAAACTCTTGAGCCAGCACTTAGGGTCAAAAATCCTAGAACCCTTAACAATGATAGAAGAAGAAGACTTATAGGAAAATGAAAACCCTAGAAGAGGGTTACTAAAAATTGTCCTTCTCATCAATTAATGCAGTCCTTCTTCTCTATTTGATCTTTCTCCAAAAGATCACAAAAATATTTGATCTCAGGCACATCCATCAAGCTGCAAGAAATGACCAATCAATTAAATGCAGAACAATCACGACATGGGAAAAGAAACCCCGAAATAGAAAGTAGACTAGAAACCATACAAGACCACCATGTAGCATTAAAATATACCATGACCCTAGAGAACATCCCTACCACTTAAACAATGCCAATAAATTGATCCAAGGACAAGAAAAACCTTGAGCCACTCCTAGACAAGTCTACAACACGCAAGTCCGGTTGGAAACCCTCAGAAAATATTTGAAAATTCAAAATTTGGTTGCAACGACTATCTCCCTGGTGTGAAAACCTCATCAATGGATGAGATTGAAACCTTTATCAACTTTAAAACTGAGTCGTCAATGTAATTTAAGTTACCTGGGCCTACGATCTGATCCGCCATGTGACACATAGGCGCAATGCCTCAAAGACTAGATATCAAGAAATTTTTTCATAAGGATTCATGCCCACCATCAGATATTTTCTAACTTATCAATCCTTTAGCCTTTCTTTACTACGGCTGGGCCCATCACAAGAGGACATGTGTCGAATAGGCACAATGCCTCAAAGACTAGATCTCGATCATCTATGCATTAAGGTAATGCGAGATTTGTTAGATTCAAAACAACTAAATTTTGGTTTAGCTTAGTTATAACTCAGTGAGCTTGGTCTCACTAACCTCCACATAGAACTTTACTATTGGCTTTGATAAATAATGTTGTCTTCTAACCTGTGATGACCGAGCTATTGATAAAGACACTCCAAGGTGTGCTTGCACAAACACTATCTAGGAATCTACTTGTCCTAGACTCCTCAAGATCCTAAACTCACTTCTAGGACCTCACAAGTATTTTCTCTACTGGCCTAAGACTTCACTAACTCAACTCTATGAGTTGGTATCCTTGTGCTTCACCTTGAGGGATAACTATCATTAAGTGTACTTCGACTCTTCACTCCTCCTTGGATGTCTCCAAGTGCAACTTCACCACATTGTCATCATAAGTGCTGTAGGGGGTGTATTAATCACTATAAATACAACTAATTATCTCCCAAATGTCTCCATTAGAACAAGGCATCACAACTTTCCTAATCGAGTTCAAGATTTACTATAGTTTTGGCCTAATAGGCCTAATTTCTCAACTAGCCCTAAACAAAGTGTTTTTCCCAATTATTTTTAAAAAATTCCATACAACCCCAAAAAATACTTGACATTAAGATACCCTTTTTCAATACCTTGATGATTTTGGTGGTCTTAGGTTCGTAAGCAATCCGTACAATGAATTCTTGAAATGTAGGGATAATAGGGCTAATGAGGATATTTTTATGCAGTCCCCTGATTTCTACTTGGAAATCTACCTAAATAGATTGTCTGAAGCCTAATATCACTAGTAGGTGTCTGTAGGACCACTAAGACTCTAAAACCATGCTTGGTTCTATGCTTCCATTCTTTCCCCTGTAATTGCACATCTATTGTTCACTGTCATGCACCTAGTCGGGCAGACTGAACTTGCCTAGGGCATGATCTCAAAAATAGAAAGCTTGCTCTTCTGAGATCCTCCTTCCACACAAACAAACTTCAATGTATTCCCTACTATATTCCTCTATACCGTGATGATTTTCACGGTGGAGAACTATGGGGGAGCCATAAAACCAAAAATAGTATTAACTACACTAGTAACTGTACTATCTACACTTTTTTTTAAAAGTTAATTCAATGAACTCAAAAAAAATATAGTACTCAACATAAAATACTTAGGACTACTTCTACTACACATATACAACACTAAATCCCACTATTAAATCCATAAAATCACACTTAAACTCAATTCAAGTCGACTATGTCTGCAAACTAGAACTTTGAGCTTCTATTCACATTCAAAAATTACATTACATCACTCTCTGCCTTGGGAAATGGGATCATAGATGCCTTAATATGCCTTACTCTTTATTTTTGTCCATTATGGCAACTACCCATAATGATTCTTTGAAAAGAATCCAATTTTGTAAATGTTGTCATGCAACTTTTAAAAGTTGCAAATTGTTGTCAGCAACATTGTGACAATCTTTTTGCAAAATTAATGCTAATGACCTCAAATAGACCTAGAATGATGTAGAAACATCCTAGGAACCATATTAGGCATAATTATACCCTTTCCCAAGACTTAAAGGCTTTAAGAACCATTTTCCCATCTTTAGGCCTAATCTAACACTAATAACTATTAAAGCAATAAACATATAGGTTGGATTGAGCCTAGTCTAATCCACCTAGGAACCTACACGCAAGACCTTCTAAGGTAAAAATTAAACACTACTGACTTGGCTAAGGTCATTACAAGCCAAAATTGAAAGTAGCTTAGAGATTAACCTAGGTGCTCTTGCACCATCCTCTCCAAATGGAAAGACTTCAATCCATCCTTGGATTGAGTAAGTTGGACTCCACTCCCAACTTCTTGAATTTAGTCTCCTTGAGCCAAGTGGCCTCTGCATCCCCTTTTCCATTCCATTTAATCAAATTCTCATAATAAGTTCTATGTCTGGTCTTCTTGTAGGCCCTGGAGTCAAGTATCTTCTCTACCTTCATACATGGTGTAGGGGTCAAGTTCAGGTCTTCTACCTCCTTTATGACCTTTGTAAGGCTTTGGTCTGGATCTGAGGTAGGACCCTATAAAGGATCAGATCTACAACATTGAATATTGGAGACAAAACCAATATCCTCAGGGATTTCAGTCTTGTATGCATTGTTGCCAAATTTGGCCAGAATAGTACATGGCCCTAATCTCCTCATCTGCAACTTATGCGGTACTCCCTTCTGTAGTCTATCTTTGTTCAAATGGACCATAACCATATCCCCTACCTAAAATTGAACATCCTTCTTCCTTCCATCCACCTTCTACTTGATCTTTGTTATGTTTTATGTTAGAGTCTTTCTCACTACTTCATGCACCTCTTTCATGGAGTGTGCAAAGTCTTCAGGATAACCACTACCCTTGTCTCTATCCTTTAGTTCTCTGAGTTCAAATATGCCTCTAGGGTGTATTCCATAAACTATTTCAAATGGACTCTTACCAGTAGTCCTATTTACAGTATCATTATAGGCATATTCTGCCTATCCTAGGAGTTGATCCCAAGTCTGACCATACTCTTTTTTAAGACACCTTAATAGGTATCCAAGGCTTCTATTTACCACCTTTGTTTGGCCATCTATTTGAGGGTGATATGCAGACCCAAAAGATAGATTAGTGCCCAACTTGTGCCACAATGTTTTCTAAAAGTGACTCATAAACTTATTATCTCTGTCAGAGACTATACTCAAAGGTAATCCATGTATCCTCATCACTTCCTTGAAGAATAAATATGCTATGTGACAAGCATCATGCACTGTATTGCATGGGACAAAATGTGTCATTTTACTAAATCTATCTACAATAACATAGATGCTATCCATTCCCTATTTGGTCTTTGTCAATCCCGGAACAAAATCCATGCTCAAGCATTCCCTTGGTCTACTAGGAATGGGAAGAGGTTGGTAAAGGCCTTCATTGGAAGATGTTCCCTTTTATTTCTGACACACCACACAACTTTCTACATACTTCCTAATGTCCAAATTCATTTAGGCCAAAATTAAAACCTTTGCACTAACTCTTGGTTATTATTGACACCAAAATTCCCACTAAGTGCACCATTGTTTTTCTCTTGAATCATATTTTCCCTAATTGATCCTCTAGGAACACATAATTGACTTCCTTTAAACAATAGATCAATTTTCATGATATATTCAGAGAATTCACTATGAAAATGATTCTTGTACTCTTGAAATACCTTATAGATGTCTGCAAAGTCTTCATCTTCTACATATAGGTCTTTGAAACTATCAATACCCATGCTCTACAGGTGTATCTCTTGTATAGTCAGGGCTCTTTTTCTTAAGGAATCTACTACCTTATTTTTTAGTCCCTTCTTGTGCTCAATGTTGAAAGTGTAGGCCTGTAGATACTCTACCCACTTCATATGTTCACGACTGAGCTTGTCTTGTGAATTCAAGAAACTAAGTGCCTGATTGTCTAAATAGACCACAAATTATTTTGGAAGCAAGTAGTGCCTCCATTTCCTTCATGCTTGGAATAGAGAATACATATCTAGGTCATAAGAAGAGTACTTCTTAGCATCACTGAGCTTTTCAATGTGGAAAGCCACTGGTCTTCCCTCTTGGCTCAAGACAACACCAATAGCCACATTTGTTAGGAATAAGGTGTCTCAACTTTGGATAATTCCTATTCTTATTATTTGTTTTGTAAAATGTATTTCTTGCAAATAATGTAATTAAGTGTGAGTGTACATGTCTAGTTGGCATGTTGATGTGTCACTCCACTTGATATGTCAACATCTTGAATTGTGTGTAAGGAGATCATGGCTGAAACGGTTATGACAGATTCCTATGACACGTAAGAGCTATTTCTAGAAGATTCAATGATGGGTGAAGACATGCAATGACATGTGGTAACTGATAAAGTTGAGTACTGTACACTCTTCCATAATCATTGGGTTCCTATTTTCTCAGAGAATGGTAAAACCTTAATATGGCTATCTTTGGAAGTTGCCCTAAAAAGGAAAGTGCATGATATAAACATTTTTTAGGGTTGCAGATAGATATAGAAAATGAGTGTATTGTTGGTATGATCAGGCGCTACTAGATTTGTCTTTGAGTGTTGATTGTCTCCTAAAAGAACTTGCATTGCAAGTGTGTTGTAATCGTTGTGTTGAAGATAATACATTATGCAGGTTTTGGAGTGCTGGGGTTTTTTAGCGAAAGGTTTTCCCCAGGGTAAATCATTGTGTCATTCTCTATTTTCTGTATGCATGGTATATGGCTGTAATTTCATTGTTAAAGTAGTTAACAAATCTGAAATTGTAAGGATTTAAAATAATTTGCAAAATACTTTCCTTTAGAGATTAGTGTAGGAAGCTATTTCCGCACCTGAGTTTCCTTACAAGTGGTATCAGAGCCTGATCAAATTTTGATCCTAGTTGTTGGGTAGGGTTTTTTGAGATAATCTCAAGTTGAGTGGGAATTTTTGTGTGCAGAGCATTCTGAATCTTATTTGCAGATTGAGATGGCAAGTTCCTCATACAGTAGAATGGAGGTGGAGAAATTTAATGGCACTAATTTTGAGTTGTGGAAACTCAAGATGGAAGACATGCTTG
>MU228027.1:68149-90297 GCA_018584345.1 Thuja plicata
CAGTTTGAGATGAAAGATCTTGGGGAAGAAAGGTACATCTTGGGTATGGAAATCAGTAGAGACAGGTCTAATAGAAAACTTTGGTTGAGTCAGAGTAAGTATGTGAAGTCTGTGTTGGACAGGTTCAATATGGTAGATTGTAGACCACTATGTGTTCCTTTTTTAGCGGGAACAAAGTTATCTGTAGACGATTGTCCAAAATATCCTAGTGAGGTGGAGGACATGAGTAGAGTACCTTATGCTAGTGTAGTTGGCAATCTTATGTATGCTATGGTCTTTACTAGACTAGACATTGCCCAAGTAGTGGGAGTCCTGAGTCAGTTTATGGCTAACCTTGGACGGGTACATTGGGATGCAGCTAAGCGAGTATTCAGATATTTGAGGGATACATCAGATTACTCCATATGTTACCATGGTAACTCTTCTGTATCTCCGCATTCAGTTTGTATTCATGGGTTTGTGGATTTAGATTGGGTAGGTGATATTAACAGCAAGAGATCCACCAGTGCTTATGTGTTCACTATGTTTGGTGGTGCCATCAGTTGGATGAGTAAGTGACAACCTATGGTTGCTTTGTCCACTACAGAAGCTAAGTACATGGCTACTACTCATGCTTGTAAGGAAGCCATTTGGCATAGGAGATTGTGTTTTGATGTTGGTGTTGATGTAGAATAGATTACTATTTGGTGTGACAGTCAGAGCGCTATTTGCCTTGTGAAGAATCCAACTTTCCATGCCAGAACGAAGCACATTGATGTGCAGTTTCACTTTGTGAGAGATATGGTGGAAGATAGAAAGGTAAATTTGGAGAAGGTAGATACTTTGAAGAATGTTGCAGATGCATTAATTAAACTAGTGGGCACTATGAAGTTCAGATGGTGTTTGGAGTCTATGGGCCTTTTGGCCTATAACTGTTAGTTCCTGTTATGTTCCTATTACTCTTACAAGGTGTTCAACAAGTGGGAGAATGTTAGGAATAAGGTGTCTCAACCTTGGATAATTCCTATTATTATTATTTGTTTTTTAAAATGTATTTCTTGCAAATAATGTAATTAAGTGTGAGTGTACATGTCTAGTTGGCATGTTGATGAGTCACTCCACTTGATGTGTTGGCATCTTGAGTTGTGTGTAAGGAGATCATGGCTGAAACAGTTATGATAGATTCCTATGACACATAAGAGCTATTTATAGAAGATTCAATGATGGGTGAAGACATGCAATGACATGTGGAAACTGATAAATTTGAGTACTGTACACTCTTCCACAATCTTAAACCCTAATACGGCTGTCTTTGGAAGTTTCCCTAAAAAGGAAAGCGCATGATATAAGCATTTTTTAGGATTGCATACATATATAGAAAAAGAGAGTATTTTTGGTATGATCAGGCGCTACTGGATTTGTCTTTGAGTTTTGATTGTCTCCTGAAAGAACTAGCATTGCAAGTGTGTTGTAACCATTGTGTTGAAGATAATACATTGTGCAGGTTTTGGAGTGCTGGGGTTTTTTACCAAAAGGTTTTCCCCAAGGTAAATCATTGTGTCATTCTCTATTTTCTATATGCATGGTATATGGTTGTAATTTTATTGTTAAAGTAGTTAACGAATGTAAAATTGTAAGGATTTAAAAGAATTTGCACAATACTTTCCTTTAGAGATTAGTGTAGGAAGCTGTTTCCACACCTGAGTTTCCTTACAACATTGCTAGCATCACACTCAACTATGAACAACTTCTCAAAGCTTGGTAAAGCTAAAATTGGTTGAGTGGAAATATTCTTCTTCAACAAATCAAATCCATGGTTATCTTTCTCATTCCAAGTAGAATTATTTTTCATCCCTCCTTTCACGATATCTAGCATAGGAGCATAAATAGCACTTAATTGCTTAAAGAACCTGCTATAGTATTGAGCTAATCCATGAAAAATTCTCATCTCTATTGCAGTCCTTGGAGTAGGCCAATTGAGAATGGCTTCCACTTTGCTTGGATCCATCTTTAGATTTCCTTGGGAAAATACAAACCTAAGGTACACCAGCTCCTACTTCATGAATTCACATTTTTCCAAATTTATCATCAACTCCTCCTCATGAAACTTCTTGAAAACAATCTGTAGATGTCTGAGATGCTCCTCTTTAGTCTTGCTATAGATTAGTATATCATCTAGATACACTAACACAAATTTTCCAATGTAGTCTTTAAGGACTTCATTCATAAGTCTCATTAATGTAGATGGGGCATTAGATATCCCAAATGGCACCACAAGCCATTCATATAAACCTTCTATAGTTTTGAAGGTTGTCTTCCATTCATCTCCTTCATTGACCCTAATTTGATGATAACCACTCTTTAGGTCAATCTTAGTAAAATACTTAGCTTCTTTTAGGTAGACCATTAGGTCTTCTATCCTAGGGATAGGGAATATATACCTAATGGTAATACTATTTATTGCCCTTTAATCAGTACAGAGCCTCCAAGTTCCTCCCTTTTTGGGTGCTAACATAGTGGGTACAACACAAGGACTAATGCTTTTCCTAATGAGACCTTGGCTTAGGAGTTCTTGAATTTGTTTGGCAATTTCCTCATTTTGTTGACGGGTCATCTTATAGGCTGGCTTATTTGGGAGGGTAGCTCCTGGGCTAAATTCAAATTGGTGACTAACAACTCTCTTAGGGGGTAGGGTTGATGGTTTTCCATCACTTACAATACCTCCATACCTCTGTAACAACTCATGAACTTCTTTTGGAAACTCTATCTTCTTGACTGTCTTTTCTACACTTTCTTCTTTAGGCTTCAAAATTAGTGCTAAACCCACTCCATCTCCTTCTTCTAATGATTCTATGAACTCCTTTTCACTAACCATAAGAACATTGGGGCCTGGTGACTTCATCTTTCCCTCTTCTAACAGTGATTGTATATTGAAAGTCACATTGTCTTTCTTGAAAGAATAAGAATTATTTTCTCCATCATGCATGGCATGTCTATCAAATTTCCATGGCCTTCCAAGTAGTAGATGACATGCATCCATAGGTAGGATGTCACAAAACACTTTGTATTTGTATCTCCCAATTGAAAATTCAATCCATGCTTGCTCATTCATAAGGACATGTCCTTTGTTCAACCAAGTGACTTTGTATGGGTTGGAATGAGGTATTCTCTTCATTTTCAATTTGTTGTCTGCTTCTTCTAACACTATATTGTTAGTAGACCCTGAGTCTATGATGACTCTACACACCTTTCCCATAATCTTGCACTTCACTCTAAACATTGACCTTCTTTGACTAGGTTCCTTTTTAACTGGATCCTTGATTAATGTCCTTCTTATCATCAAGTTCTCTCCTTCTTCTGACTCTAGGGGTACCTCAGGGTGTTTACTTCCACCACTAGACTCCTCTTGAGAAAAGTTTACCCTCTTGTCATTTCCATGAGAAGTAGAGCCTTTCTCTGGACATTTGTATGCATGGTGTCCCATTTGGTTACGGTGGTAACATTTCATGTTGGAAAAATAGTTACCTCTTCCTTGGCTATTTACTCTTCCTTTCTAATTACTGTTAGAGCCTCTGCGTCTATTGAAGTTACCTCTGCTTGAACTCCCTTCTTGCTGGTCAGTAATTTTGGTCTCACCTCGAGCCTTTGTCTCTAAATTTCTACCACAATATCCACCTCTTTTTCCTCTATTATCTCTTCCTTTTCCTCTACCTCTGGTAGTTCTTGAGTATTTCTTCTTTCTTAACTTCTCTTCCACCTTAACTACAATTTGGTGGCATCTCTAAATAGTATCAGGGGTTAAGAGACTCATCTCATCTTGAATAGTCCACTTGAGACCATTAAGGTATCTAGATACCTTCACCTTCTCATCTTCTGCAACTCCAGACCTCATGTATAGCCTTTGAAACTCTTCAGTATAAGAGTTCACTCCAATTTTTTTTGTCTCAGACTTTGTCTCCTTTTATGCAACTGAATCTCATAATCTTCAGGTACTTAGGCATCTCTAATTTTTGCTACCATAGACTTCCATGTGGCAATGGGCTTCTCTCTCTCTCTCTCTCTCTCTCTCTCTCTCTCTCTCTCTCTCTCATCTAGGATGAATTTCCACCAAGTGAGTGCAAACCCTCTAAGTCTTGCCTTAGATACTTTCACTTTCTGAGCTTCTGTTATGCCATCACACTCAAAGTGATTTTCTAGTCCTTCTATCAAATCTAGGACTATCTCTGGTTCCATCTTTCTAGTGAAGATAGGAACTCCTTCCAATGATTTACCACTAAAAGAATTTAATGCTTTCAAAAATGGTTCTTTAGTGAGGATAGGGTTAGCTTCAGGTACATCATCATCTAATGCAATCTCCTTACTTTTCCCTTCAACCTTATCCTTCACTTCCTTAGTCTTTTCTTCCCCTTGGTCCACCTTGTGTTCCAATTGTGCCAATCTCTCTTTGAGAAATCTATTCTCTTCTTCTTTCTCATACACCTTTTCCAACTCTACATTTTTCACTATTGTAGACTCTCCTACTGACTCTTCTAGTTGGAACATTCACCACAAGCCAAATAAACCTAGCTCTGATACCAATCTGATAGAGAAACTCCAAGGTGTGCTTGCAAAAACACTATCTAGGACTCTACTTGTCATAGAATTATCAAGATCCTAAAAAAACTTCTAGGACCTCACAAGCCTTTTCTCTACTGGCTTAAGACTTCATTAACTCAACTTTATGAGTTGGTCTCCTTGTGCTTTACCTTGAGGGGTAACTATCATTAAGTGTACTTCAACTCTTCATTCTTCCTTGGATGTCTACAAGTGAAAATTCACCACATTGTCATCATAAGTGCTGTAGGGGGTGTATTCATCACTAAGACAACTAATTTTATCCCAAATGTCTCCATTATAACAAGGCATCATGGATTTTCTAGTCAAGTTCAATATTTAATATGGTTTTGGCATAATTTCTCAACTAGCCCTAAACATAGTGTTTTTCCCAATTTTTTTTCAAAACCTCCAAATAAACCCAAAAAATAAATTGACATTCAGATACCCTTTTTCAAGACCTTGATGATTTTTTTGGTATTAGGTTCCTAAGGAATCCATATAGTGGATTCCTAAAATGTAGGGCTAATAGGGCTAATGGGGCTATTTTTATGCAATCCTCTGATTTCTACTTGGAAATATATCTAAATGGATTGGCCAATGCCTAATCTCACTAGTAGGTGTCTGTCGGACCACTAAGACTCTGAAACCATGCTTGGTTCTATGCTTCCATTCTTTCCCCTGCAATTGCACATCTATTGTTCACTGTCATGCACCTAGTCAGGCACACTGAACTCGCCTAGGGCATAATCTCAAAAATAGAAAGATTTCTCTTCTGAGATCCTCCTTCTACAAAAACAAACTTAAATGGATTCCTTACCATATTTCTATAGGCTATGATGATTTTCATGGCGAAGAACTATGGGGGAGCCATAAAACCAAAAATAGTCTAAACTAGACCAGTAACTGTGCTATCTACAAAACAATTTTAAAAGTTAATCTAATGAAATAAAAAAAAATACAATAATGAATAGGAAATACTTAGGAATACTTCTAATACACAGATCCAACACTAACTCTCACTATTCAATCCATAAAATTACACTTAAACTCAATGCAAGTCGACTGTGTCTGCAAACTAGAACTCTGAGCTTCTATTCACATTCAAAAATTACATTACATCACTCTCTGCCTCAAGAAATGGGATCCTAGATGTCTTAATATTCCTACCCTTGATTGTAGGCCATTATGGAAACTACCCATAATTATTCTTTGAAAAGAATCCAATTCTGTAAATGTTGTCATGCAACTTTTAAAAGTTGCAAAATATTGTCAAGCAACATTGTGTCAACTTTTACATCTTTTTGCAAAATTAATGCTAATGACCTTGAATCAACCTAGAATGATGTAGAAAAATCCTAGGAACCATATTAGGCATAATTATACCCTTTCCCAAGCCTTAAAGGCTTTAAGACCCATTTTCCCATCTTTAGGCCTAATCTAACATTAATCACTATCAAAGCATTAAACATATAGGCTGGATTTAGCCTAGTCTAATCCACATAGGAACCTACATGCAAGACCTTATAAGGTCAAAATTAAACACTACTAACTTGGATAAGGTCATTACAATCCAAAATTGAAACTATATTAGAGATTAACCTGGGTTCTCCTGCACCAACTATCCACTTGTCAAGCAGGTGCGATGCCTTGATCACTAACTGACGATCATCTCTGCATTAAGGCTTCACGTTGACCATCAGATGAAAAATTACTTGATATCCCTTTAACCTCTTTATCCTAATGTTTATCATACCCACCTTGTACATGTGGAAGAAAGGCACAATGCCTTGAAGATTAATCTGAACGCATCTTTAAATTGAGGCTTCACCCCAACCATAGGATCTTTTCTGACTTGCCCACTTGATAATAGACCATAGACAGGCCCAACATTTGATAGCTTTCCATGTGTTGACTCGATGGAATGCCACAAAGGGTAAATATCTTCATCTCTATGATCCAAGAAATGCACCCACCATTGATCTTCTTTGAAGCTGACAAGCCTTTAACACTTTACCTTTACGCAGACCGGGTCTCGCCAACCGCCATGTGTCAAATAGGCACAATGAATTGGAGGATAAATAAATTCATCTTGCACATTGAGGCTTCATGCTGGCCATCAGATCAATCATTTGTCCTTTTCCACTTAACTAGTGTTTGACTCAGATCACTTATTTCCTTTTATCTCTGAATCTCGCAATAAACCTAACCTGATTTGGACTTGACCATGGGTTCATTACAAGATTAATCAACTAAAGAGATCTCCAAATCGCTAGAACAATTACTAACCCTTGAGTTTATTTTGAGACTTGGCACAGACCACATAATCAAGACAAGAAAATAACTCAATCAACGACCCTCACTGAATCATTGGATGAAGGCTTGGCTTTGACTATTACTTGGAAATCTAGCGCAAGCCACACATCTCTGACAGGATTGATGACCTACGCGTAATCTCAAAACATTTCAATTAACCATAGGTTCATTCAGATATCTAGCAACCAAGGACAACTATAAACCTATCCCTGACCACAGTTAAATCATGAGATTCAGAGATAAAGGTATATCTGAATCTCCCAATGCCTTGCTTGACTAGGGTCATATTACAAGATCTAGTGCCATCCACAAGATAAGATCAAGATCGACGACCTGTGCTGAATCTCCAAAAGAAAGAGATAACCTTGACTTCCTCCAGAAATCTAGCGCTAACCACACTATCAAGACCAAGATCTATGACCTGCACACAATCTCTAAAAGAAAAGATCAAATTTAATTTCATTTCAAGATTAGGAGATAAATCCTGCGCTGAATCGCTAGATGAACATGAATAGTCAAACCTGGTTGAGAGATTGCAAGATAAAGGCAAAGGGGTAAAGTGCACATGACTTAAAAACTTCAAGTGGCCTGGAAAAAGTAACTTGAAAATATAACGTGACCACAAGAACTAGGATTTCACAAATTTTAGGGCCTTCTAAGAGTTTAAGGATAAACAAGACATGAAACTAGGCCCAATTTTTTTTGATAAACACGATGAAGACACCATCGATGACAAAATTTTTATAGTCCTAACAGTGGCTCTGACTAGGGAGGTATGTCTCTTGCAGGCATGACCAGAATCTAGAAACTTTGGGACAAGTAGATCACCTACAGAAAGAAACTAACCCTAAACACACACCCTACACTTCAAAGTCCTACTTAGAACCTACTATTCATGGATTTGAGACTTCAAGAGAAGTAAAACTTTATAAACTATCCATGAACTGGCAGTTCCTGAGTATTTCCAGCCAAATCTTTGAGAATGTAAGAATCTAAAGCCCATTTTCTATCAATTATATATGGTCCAAGCCAGATAGGATCAAACTTACCATGTTTTCCTTTGTCTTCAAGTTTGACATTCCACACCAAGACCAAATCATCAGCTTCAAAACCTCTAGCATTAGTTCTCTTGTCAAACAAATTCTTACATTGCAACTACAGCTTGACATTTCGGTCATGTGCATCCCTTCTTGATTCACCTAGTTATATCAAATCATCCATTCTGATTCTCATTTCATTATATAAGTCATCATCATATTCTTGGACAAATTTTTACATCTTCAATAAGTTGTTTTGAGGAAACCTAGCACGAATACCATATAGAAAATCAAAAGGTGCACAACCAATGCCCTTCTTCACTGTTACTCTATCAACCCAAAATGCATGTTGCAACTTTGAGTCCTAGGCCTTCTTATTCTTATCCATCACTCTTTTCATAATTTTAATTAGACTCTTATTACTTGATTCAGCCTGACCATTCCCTTGGGGATGATATGGGGATGAGTAGGAAATTTGGATCCCATATTGCAGGCATAAAGCATTAAATTCCTCTGATCTGAAACACATTGCATTTTCTACCACAATAATCTCTAGACAACCAAATCTAGTTAAGATTTTTTGCAACATAAAATCAGTCACAACCTTACTAGTAGCTCTTTTAGTGGGGATTTCCTCAACCCACTTGGTAAAGTAATAAGTTGCTACTAAGATCCATGAATGACCCCAACTAGACTTGTTTGGGATCTCTCCAATGAAATCCATTCCCCATTTTTGAAAAGGTGCCTCAACTGTAACAGGCTTCAAAGAAAAATTCTCACTAAATTTAAGCTTACTTGCAAATCTTTGGCAAGCATCACATTTATTAACATAGTTATGGGAATCCTTTAAGATAGTAGGCCACCAAAAGCCAAATATTATCATCTTTTATGCAGTATTCTTAGCCATATAATGGCCTCCACATGCACCATTATGCATCTGCTCCAACAAGCTTCTGGATTTGTCATAGTCTACACACTTGAGCAATACTCCTTCACTACTCCTCCACCATAGTTGACCTTGAATTATAGCATAATTTACAACATGCAATTTGACTGTTCTTCTTCTATTTTCATCCATGTCAGGGGTTAGTATCATTTTTTTCAGGTATCCAACAATATCCTTATACCATTCACAACAGTCCATATCATAGATATAAGGCCTCTGATTTTCTTCTAGCACATCTATATGATTGGCATCCAAATTGCTCTAAGCCATAAGCTTTGTAAGTCTTAGGCCTCTAACCAACTTTGTGATATGAATATCAATATTAAATTCTTGGATCTTTTTTATCCATCTACACCTCTTCCCTAAAACTTATTGATAGACCAAAATGTCCTTTACAACAACACTAGGCACATAAGAAACCACAATTGCTCCTACCAAATAGCATTTAAAAGCTTTGACACCTTTGACTAAATAATATGCCTACTTCTCCTTGATATCATATTTCAGCTCTGTTGCTTGTAAAGATTTACTGAAAAAGGAAATGGGCTGCTCAAAGCCCTCATAATTATTTTGTAACAATACTGCAGCAACAATATTTTATGAAGAAAAAGAAAAGATTTTCAAAGGATTACCATAATCTGGTGTTCTTAAAACAGGAGCATCTTTGATAGCCTGCTTGATATATAAAAAAGCCTCGCATGCCTCTTGATTCCACTCTTCTTTTTCTCCTTTCTTCATCATCCTTGAGATTGGAGTACTGCTTTCCGCAAAGTTAGTAATAAATCTCCTCAAGAAATTTACCCGTCCAAAGAAAGATTGAATACCTTTAATATTCCTGGGTTGAGGGATCTTGTCAATTGCATATACCCTTTCAGGGTCAATTCTTACTCCATCCTTTGATACAATATTCCCTAAAAGCTTTCCCTCTATCATCCCAAACACACATTTCCTTGGGTTAAAAGAAACCCCATACTCCAAATCTCTCACAAATATTTTCTCAAGATGATCACAATGTTGATCTTCTTTTGCTGAATAAGCAGTAAGATCATCTTGATAGACTTCTAGGAACTTATTTATGAAATCTACAAATTCCACATCCATGGCTCTTTGAAAATTATCCCCACCATTTGTCAAGCCAAAAGGCATTCTGACATACACATAAGTTCCCCAAGGTGTGGTGAATGCAGTTTTGAATTGTTCTAATTCCTTGACCATGACCTGATTATACCCTGAAAAACCATCCAACATAGACATCAACTCTGATCCACTAATTCTTTGTAACATAGATTCCATGTTAGGTAACCCATAGTTGTCTTTTAATGAATTAATTTTCAAGTTCCTGAAATATACACAAAGTCTAATATCACCATTTTTCTTTCTTACTGGTACCAAATTTGATACCCATGTTGAATGTCTTATTGGCTTGATTATTCCAGCAACCCTCATCTTCTTCAATTCTTCTTGCATCTTGGGTGCTAGGGTGGGACTGATAGGTATTAATTTCTATCTAAAAGGCTTTGTGCCCTCCTTCAAAGGAATCTCATGTTGGAAAAGATCTTCTACGTATGCCTTTAAATCATGATAAGACCATGCAAAGACAAGCCTATACTTTCTAAGACTCAACTAACAATCCTCTAAGTTTAGGAGACAACTTTTTACCAATATATACCTTCTTAGGAGCTTCATCTATCCCTAAGTTCACTTTCTCCAAGTCCTTAGGATTTTTCATAATCCTTGTAGAAAAAGGCTTGTCTCTGTTGTCAAAGGCTTTCTCAAGCACAACCAATCCTTTGGGAACCTTGTTTGACTTCAGTTGCAGGACCTCTTTACCAAAAATAGTGTTGTTAGAAATAACTGAGAGGGGGGGGGGTGAATTAGTGGCCTCAAAATCTTATCTTTATCTTAACCACCAATCAAATAAACCTCAGATTATTATGTCCCTACAAGATGCATGCCATGAGATACTTATAATCATTAACTGTCTGTTGGTTTACCTTGTCTGTCCTTATTCTCCTTAATTATCGATAGGTAGTAAAACTATTTATCAAAATACAGTAAATGTGCAGAGTATACTGATAAATCCAGAAATGCATATGTGAAATGTAAAATAGTAAAGTAATAAACCATACACACATAACACATAGATTTTAATGTGGAAACCCTGTTAAGGGAAAAAACCACTGGGACCGGTACCCCAATTTTTCACTCTTCTGAAGTGAGCCCTGTTAAGAGGCAACCCTGTTAAAGGTTACAAACGCACTATTAGGTGTGACCTTGTTAGAGGATTTTACACATATAGGTTGTCACTTAGTATCGGGCATCTAATGTTGCCATCCTTGAATCAACCTCTCTCTTATACTGTCAATAGGCATCAGGCATATCCAATGATACTTTCATGAATCAACCTTTTTGGCACTCCTAGGGATGTACATCAATATATAGAAGACTATTAAGTTCTGCTCTATTAAGAGACTTGATGCTTCAATGGTTAAACTGAAACAAAATGACCTATTTCTAATGAAACTTGAATTGTAGATTTTTAGATCTATTGAAGTACATTACCTCTCTGATCAATGTATCAATTCAATTCTTTTGTGCTCCATACTTTCTGCTTTGTGATGATGTGCTCACTGTTCATCGGTGTCTCAAGAATTCCTTATCTCTTCTTCAGCTTGATTGATCAGTACTACATGAAGTAATTCTTCATCAGTTTCTCTTTAGCATCCTCTTTCTATTCACCCCCATTTATGTGATGCGAAAAATGAATTAAGTTTGTCTCTTATATAGACATAATATTCATTGATTCTTGATTCTTGGCGTAAAAAACAATCCATCCAATCTATTTTAAAGGATAACTCCTGATTTATCTCATAGTTATCTTTATGCCAACTGTACAAATATTATTTAAATCAATCACTTAGATCTGGTCAAATAAAACAAAGAAAACAACCAGTTAAGTCAATCTTTAGCTCTTTCCAGCTAGATATTTTGTCATTTTCTAAAATCTCTGTTCCATGGGTTAACTCTTTAGTTAGTCGTCAGTTACAACTATCAGTTTCATCAGTGTGACTCCAGTCAGCTTCAGAATCTCTGTCTGTCGGGCAACTCTATTTTTAGCTTGTTGGGCATCCTGTGGTTTGCTTCGTCGGGCAACACTGTCTTCTGCTCGTCGGGTATGAATGGATTTTTGGAAATGTTTATTGCATTGGTGTTATCACAATAGATAGTCACTGGTTCTAAGATCTTCATATGCATACCTTCCAGCAACTATTTGATCCATGCAATATTTGTGCAATTTGTAGTAGAGGCAACATATTCTATTTCTACAGTAGACTGTGAGATGCATCCCTACTCTTTGCTAATCCATGTGACAAGTCTGTCACCCATAAAGAATGCTCCTCTAGTTGTGCTCTTTCGGTCATCAAGATTTCCAGCCCAATAAGCATCAGTAAACACCTTTAGTTCAAATTTTCCTTCTCTTCTATACCATAAGCCAAATTCCTCAGTATTCTTCAGATATCTTAGAATTATTTTTACAACAGTCATATGTGATTCCCTAGGGTTAGCAGAAAATCTAGCAACAATTCCTACTGCATGTGCAATATCTGGTCTTGTGTGTACAACATACATGAGTTTTCCAATCATTGATCTGTACAAAGTCTGATTTACCTCTATTATCTTGTCTTCTATTGTCAACTTACATCTAGTAGCCATCGGTGTTCCAACTGGTTTGGATTCTTCCATCTTGAATATTTTCAGGACCTCTTTGATGTATTTTGACCGTGTAATGAAAATACCTTCTCCTTGCTGCATGATCTGGAGACCAAGAAGGAACTTGATCTCACCAAACATAGATATCTCAAATTATTTTCTCATCTCATCAGCAAATGATTTGCATAGCTTATCATTTCCTCCAAATATGATGTCATCAACAAATATTTCAGCAATCAAAGTGTTAGCATCAGTATCTTCCTTGAAATAAAGATTACTATTTTCACTAGTCCTTACAAATCCAATGCTTATTAAATAGGAATGAAGTCATTCATACCAGGCTCTTGGAGCTTGTTTCAATCCATACAAGGCTTTGTGAAGTCTACATACCATTTCCTTCTTGTCTGGATCAACAAACCCTTCTGGTTGTTCAATGTATACCTCTTCTTCAAGTATTCCATTTAGGAATGCTGACTTGACATCCATTTAGTATACCTTGAATCCTTTATATGCATCATAAGCAAGAAGTATTCTTACTCCTAGTCTAGCAATGGGTGCAAAGGTCTCTCCATAGTCTATACCTTCCTCTTGTGCATACCCTATACATACTAGTCTTGCTTTGTTCCTTGTGACTTATCCATTCTCATTCAGCCTATTCCTAAATATCCATTTTGTATCGATGACATTCTTGTCATCTGGTCTTGGCACAAGTGACCATGTTTTTTTCTTCTCAATCTGCCCAATCTCATCATTCATAGCACTTATCCATTCTTCATTATCTAGTGCAACATTGAAATTTTTTATCTCAAACTCACAAATTAAACAAATTGAGTTTAAAGACTTATTTCTTATTCTTGTACCATCTTTCTTATCTCCTATGATTTGGATCTCTAGATGGTTCCTTCTTACATATCTTGAAAGTACAGGTATAGTTCTTTGTCTATTAGCTTGATCATTGTTTTGACCTTCATTTTGTTCTTCATTACCTTGCATATTGTCTTGATCATTATCCTGACCGTCGGTATTTGCAGCCTGATGCTTGGGAGAAATGATTTGTAGCTCAGGGGCTCTCCATTGTTGGTGGGGTAGAGTGTCAGGTTCCTCATTGTAACTGAACTTATTGTAGTCCTCTGGTTCTTTAGTGCTTTCTTGTTCATTCTTCTCTGCAAATTCATCTATCTTTACATTTGCACTTTCAATAATTTTGTTAGAGGCTTTGTTTAGACATTTGTAAGCCTTTCTCTTGGTAGAATACCCTAGAAAGACTCCTTCATCACTCTTGGAGTCAAGCTTTCCATTTCTATCATCTTTTAAGATATAACATTGACTGCCAAAATTTTTGAAATAACTCACATTGGGTGTGTATCCATACGATAGCTCATAAGGTGTCTTCTTGGTGTCTTTCTTCAATTGTACTCTATTTAATATGTAAACAATAGTACTGATAGCTTCCCTCTAGAAGATTTGGGTGATGCCTTTCTCTATCATTAGTGTTCTTGCACAATCAACTATTGATCTGTTCCTTCTCTCAGCAATCCCATTTTGTTGTGGTGTTCTTGGTGCAGAAACCTGTCTTTTTATACCATGCTCATTACACAAGTTAGTGAATTCATCTAATATAAACTCACCTCCTCTATATAATCTTAAACATTTTAGATCCTTACCACTTTGTTTTTATACCAAAGCCTTATACCATTTAAACATCTTAAATGCTTCAGATTTATCCTTTAGAAACATAACTGTCATCATTCTGGAGTAATCATCAACAAAGAGAATAAAGTATCTATCTCCATAATAACTCTTTGTCCTCATGGGTCCACATAAATTAATATGGACTAATTCTATAATTGCATCAGATGTATGGGTCTTGCTTTTGAAACTAGACTTTGTCATTTTACCTTTTTGACAGTTTTTACACATGACGTTGTCGAGCTTGGTCATTGTCAGTAAGCCTCTAACATTTATCTTTTTGCTAATTTTTATCATGTTATCAAAGTTCACATGACACAGTCTTTTGTGCCACAACCATATGTCTTCATTTGTAGCAATCAAACAAGCGGAGTCAGTATCATTCAGATAGAATAAGTTACTTTTTGTCTGCTCACTGGTACCAATTAGGTTTCTAGATTTGTTGAAGATCGTTGCCTTCTTATTTTCAAATGCTACTTTGTGACCTAAATTATTCAACTAAGAAATACTTAATAGATTATAATTCAATCTATTTACCCAATAAGCATTCTCACACTTTATCTGGTTATTCAACATTATTGTTCCTCTACCTTCAACTGGACAAGGTGTGTCATTTCCCATTCTTACTGATCCACCTTTGTAGTATTCAAAAGTCTCAAACTTTTGCTTATCACCAGTCATATGATGGGTGCAGCCACTATCTATGATCCAAACATCATTTTTTCTGATTTTAGATATGAGAGCTGTTTCTACATACCTTTCTTCATCATCATCTAAATCATCTTTTACAGCCACAAACACCATCTCGATGTCTTCATCAGATTCGGTGTCAGTATCATCATCCTTGCATTTTTCTAGGTAGCTGATCTTCTTTCCTTTGTCCTTATAGTCTCGGGTATCTCTTCTTTTTGATTGTCGGTAGCTTTTGTAATCACCTCTGTCAGACTTCTTCTCAAAAGATCTGTCATTACTTCTGTTAGTACATCTTGTAGCAAAGTGTCCAATCTCTTTACAGTTAAAGCATAGAAGTGGTAACTTTCCTTTGTATTTACCTATGCCTCTCTACATTCTTCTCACCATAAGCGCTTCTATCTCATCAAGATCATCTTCTTCACTTTCACTATCACTATCTTTTCTAGATGAGTGTCTATGACTTGATTTTCTTATCTTCATAGAAGACTTAAATGTAGACTCTAAGTTTGGTAAGACACTATTGCCAAAGTTATTCATCTAAAATGAAATCAGTCTACCAATTAAACTATCAAGAGTAACTGTATTGTTTTCTACTGCTCTCATTTATTGAATGGCAGAAACTCTAATAGCATAAGTAGGTAGTAAGGTTCGTAGAATTTTACTTACCACTGTATCTTCTTCTAGTACAGCTCCAACTCCTCGGATAGCATTGACTACCTCTTTAATTCCTGTTCTATACTGAGTGATGTTTTCTCCTTCTTTCATTTTGAGATCATAAAACTTTCCTCTAAGGCTTTCTTCCTTGGCTCTCAAAACATTTTTGTCACCACAATGTACAAGCTTAAATTTGTCCCACATCTGCTTTGCAGTTTTGCATTCTTTGACATCTTCAAATTCAGCATCAGAGAGTGAGGAATCAAACTCTATCATCATGCCATTATGTTCATGCTTTTCTCTCATTTGTTCAACTGTTGGTGCTCCTGTGGGTGACACATATTCAGTTTCAAGGAATTGAGTAACATCATTACCAATACCTGATAAGTGGAGTCTTATCCTTCTTTTCCATGAAGCAAAATTATCTTTGTTCAACTTGGGCACATCTCATCTTGTGATCTTTGACTTAGGTCTTGAAACCTTCCTTCTAAGCACACAAGCTCTGATACCAATTTTTAGAAATAACTAAGAGGGGGGGAATCAGTGGCCTCAAAATCTTATCCTTATCTTAACCATCAATCAAATAAACCTCAGATTATTATGTCCCTACAAGATGCATGCCATGCGATACTTATAATGATTAACTATTTGTCAGTTTACCTTGTCTATACTTATTCTCCTTAATTACCGATAGGTAGTAAAACTATTTACCAAAATATAGTAAATGTGCAGAGTATACCGATAAATACAGAAATGCATATGTGAAATGTAAAATAGTAAAGTAATAAACCATACACACATAACACATGGATTTTAACATGGAAACCTTGTTAAGGGAAAAAACCACTGGGATTAGTACCCCAAATTTTCACTCTTCTGAAGTGAGCCCTATTAAGAGCCAATGTTGTTAAAGGTTACAAACACACTGTTAGATGTGACCTTGTTAGAGGATTTTACACACATAGGTTGTCACTTAGTATCGGGCATCTAATGTTGCGATCCTTGAATCAGTCTCTCTCTTAGGCTGTCAATAGGCATCGGGCATATCCAATGCTACTTTCATGAATCAACCTTTTTGGCACTCCTTGGGATGTACCTCAATATATAGAAGACTGTTAAGTCCTGCTCTGTTAAGAGACTTGATGCTTCAATGGTTAAAATGAAACAAAATGACCTGTTTCTAATGCAACTTGAATTGCAGATTTTCAGATCTATTTAAGTACATTACCTCTCTGATCAATGTATCAATTCAATTCTTTTGTGCTCCATATTTTCTGCTCTGTGATGCTATGCTCACTATTCATTGGTGTCTGTAGAATTCCTTAGCTCTTCTTTAGCTTGATTGATCAGTACTACATGAAGTAATTCTTCATTAGTTTCTCTTCAGCATCCTCTTTCTATTCACCCCTGTTTATGTGATGTGGAAAATGAATTAAGTTTGTCTCTTATACAGACATAATATTCATTGATTCTTGATTCTTGGTGTAAAAAACAATCCAGATAATCTATTTTAAAGCATAACTCCTGATTTATCTCATAGTTATCTTTATGCAAACTGTACAAATCTTCTTTGAATCAATCACTTAGCTTTGGTCGAATAAAACAAAGAAAACAACCAGTTAAGTCTATCTTTACCTCTTGCTAGCTAGATATTTTGTTGTTTTCTGAACTCTCTATTTCGTCAGTTAACTCTTCAGTTAGTCATCGGTTACAACTGTCAGTTCTATCAGTGTGACTCCAGTAAGCTTCGAAATCTCCGTCCGTCAGGCAACTCTATTTTCAGCTCGTCGGGCATCCTGTGGTTTGCTTCATCGGGCAACACTGTCTTCTGCTTGTCGGGTATCACTGTGAATTTTCTTCTTTGTCTTTACCGATGGTGTGCACTCCATCGATGTTATTTTTCACTTAGTGAATACTTGACTTTTATGCAATGCTGAAAGCATAACCTTTGTTCCATTGATTCTCTGAAGTCTTTGGCATTATGTACATGACCGTACAAATGATATGAAGTTGACATCAATGACAATACACACCATTAACTGATTTAGTGCCTTGCATTATCTTCAAATTAACATTATCAAACATTTAATCAGTTACATGTCATCACATGTCTTTACCATCCACAGTCTCTATATACCCACCGAAATCCATCTCTTTATCCCCAAAGTCTGATTCATGATACAAGAACATCAGAATATCTAAATCATCTTCAAAGACTTGCCAATTCTCAACATTATATGGGATGGATGACCTAGATTTAACCTCTATCTTAGAGATCCCTGCAAAAGTAATATCTTCTAGTCTTAAAGCAATGTTGGCCAACAAGTTGGCCATTTTTTTTACCTCTATCCATCCAGTCAATGCAAAAAGCATCAAATTTTTCAATTTCATCCCAAACAACATTTCTATACTGCTTTAATCTCTGATTTTTTGAAACATAGTTAGATCTTATCTGAGAAATCACTAACTCAGAATCACCAATTACTTTGTGAATTTTTATATTGTGTCTTGAAGCCAACCTTAATCCAATTAGTAGAGCCTCATACTCTACAATATTATTAGTGCATGTGAACATCAAAGTGAATGATAACTTGAAGGTATTACCAATAGGAGCTATTAACAAAACTCCTAAACCAACCCCTTCTTTTGAGCTTGCAAAATCAAAGTACATTATCCACAAGTCATTGTTTCCTGTCAGGCTATCCCTCTCCTCATATCATAACATATCCTGAATTTCTCCTTCAACCTTCCCATCTTGGACTTGAAAGGATCCAATGTCAGTATCTAAGAAATAGTTCATGTTGTCATCTTCATTTTTCTCAATCATGTGAGGAGTTCTAGTTTCTCTAGACACCTTAACATTCTCACCAGCAATATCAAAATTTGTAAAGGACAAGTCACATTGAATACTTCCTCCCATTGAAGCACTCTACTTTCTTGACAATAGCATCCCATACTGAGGAGGAATATCCACAACTGAGACACTCATTGTTAGCATCTTCTCAGGACATGAAACTAATATATAAGGAAAATCTTTAATAGTACCCATGATAGGCACCTCTCTAGAGTCCATTGCTTGACATCTTCCATGAGGAGAATAAACCTGTAGTCCCATTGATTTCAATATCTCTACAGACATGACAATATTTTATGCTCCTGAATCTATCATGCAATTTTTCAACTTCTTACCATTTATAACTATAGTTAAGAAGAAAGGATCCACAAACCCCAAAGGAGTATTCACATGGTTTGTATTTAAGAAAACCAAAGAGATCTTGGAGACAATCTCTTTTAAATCCTTTACCTTGTAGTCAGATTTACCCTTTTTATTTCCCATCTTCTCACTCATTTCTTGCTTCTATGTCTTTGAAGAGGTAGTTCTATTTACCCATGTCAAATTCTTCTCCTTATGTTCTTAAATTCTCATCATCTCTAGAAGTGGGACCTTAACAATGATTTGTGACAACAACTTCTCCATATCAATAGGGGTGTATTTTATGTTAGAGATGTTTTCTCCCAAAGTGACAACATTTCCATCTTCCACTTGAGTGGCCATACCTGGCTCCATTATTTTTTTATTCTTTTGGGAAGATGCAATAGGTATCTCTGGCATTTTTGTTTTTACCTTGTGGAAAACATTTGGATTATTGGGTTTTTCTTCTTTCCTGACCTTTGTTCCTTTGACACCTTCAACAAGTTTTTCCTTTCCCTATGCTTGCTTAGTGTTTGGTGCTGACTGATAAACATACCAGTTGGTCTGCCATCTGAATTACCAACTATCATACTTCTCAAATTTTAGTTACTCCTTTCTTGAGTAACCATGTCTGCAGTAATTTGTGCAATCTCTACATCTTAAGGTCTTCTCACTACAAAATTATCCTTACCCCTTGTGACATTACATCTTATGTCATCAATCTCTTCTTCTTCTTCATTAGATGAAGACAAGTATTGACCTCTATCCTCCTCATCAAAATATTCTTCTCTTTTCAAGAGTGAAGAGGACATTGCACAATCAATGGCATCATATAGTTCATCCTCTTCCTCCTCTTATTGTACCTCACTTGCAGATATATTCAAAGCTATTGCACAATAATCAAGATTGTGTGGGGATTGACATGTCATGCACCATGAGACATCATCACAAGCATTGACATAATTTACTTTTAAAGGGTAAGGAGTGTTACCATTAGGATTGTCTTTTCTTTGTGGGAGACTAGGCTTCCCATCTTTCCATTGGGTGGTATACAGATAGTTCTGCATTCTTGGCTTCCTATTGAAGTTATTAGCAAATGGTCTACCATCATTATCAGGAACTCTAACATTCTTGATTTCAGCAAGATTCAAACCCTTTATATCATTTCACTAGTAAATTTCACCCTATTTTTCAATGAGAAATAGTCAAATTTTCTACACGAATTGGTCGAACAGGCGACCAAAACTATCATCTCTCTTTTTGCATTGATTAAGCGACGATAGAACATACAGTCAAAATTTTGACCGTACTAGTGGTCGAATTATCCACTGAATCAATCCCTTGTTACTAGAAGAATAAGCCATCAAATTCATAGCATTCACATTAAATATACTAATGTAAAGGTTGAAATTGAGACCATTAGCCAGTAGAAATATCCACCAACATTCATCGAAATGGCTGTCAAATGCATAGCATTCTCGTCGAACTCACTAATGTAAAGGTCAAAATTGAGACCATTAGCCAGTAGAAATATCCACCAACATTCATCAAAATAGTCATCGAATGCATAGCATTCTCATCGAACTCACTAATATAAAGGTCAAAAATGATACCATTGGTTAGTAGAGATATCCACCAAAGTTCGTCGAAATCTCCGTCGAATGCATAGCATTCTCGTCGAACACACTAATGTGTCTGGGTCAAAAAATTGACCAATACTAACTTTTGGTTAAAAAAAAATGTGACCAGAAATGTTACATTTAGAAGATGGAATTGCTGACGATTTGAATTGGCAGGTTTGGGAGTAAGGCCTTGAAGACTAGGAATCCTGGGCACATGATGGGGAGCTTGACTTAGATGCATTTGCTCAAAAGAAGGGTCCCATGGATGAACAGGAACCACCTCTTGAGATGTTGATGCCATTATTACCTTTCTAAAAGGAGTGGCTAGCTTGGAGTCTAAAGTAAGAATAATATAAATTTAAAGGTGGCATGCTTGCTGTAGATGAAATGGGAATGCGAAAAAAAATTCAGGCAATATCCCCTTTTCTATGTAATCGTGACCTGCGACTGAAGGCACCTCTTACTGTGAACTCATCTAAGGTGTCAAACATTGAAGTGGGGTCCAGTAGAAAATCTAAGGTTCTGCCTCAGATTAAAACCACACTTGTTGTTTGTCCAATGGAGAAATGAGATTGCATATTTAGTAAATTTTAGCCATATTTTCGACGATGATTTGTATATATGGCTACACAACTAGATATATATGGCTTAGCTCTATTTCCTCACTTCTCCTTGCCTCAGCTCTATTTCCTAAACTTTTATATATGGATACATAACTAGATGCATGATATACAATTCATAGTTTATTACATACACGATCGTAAGATAAGCTACATCAATAACTTAGCTAAATCAATCATAAGGTATTTAAAACTAGTATCGTAAAGAGATGAAAAATATGTAAAATATTGGTAATGGGTGGAAAGATCAAATAAGAACTCAAAAGTACAAGACCTAAGGGCCAAACCTAATGCTTTGGGGGTTCATCATAGATGGCCTTGCCTACGTAACTCGCTGAGACATCGTAGTTCAGGTTTAACTTTAAAACCAGTCTTTTAAAGGATGGTAGAAGTGGTATCAATCCTCTTTATTCCTGGACAACTTCGTTTTTCCCTTCAGGCCAACTTGTTGTTGACTAGGGTCAGATCAGGTATATATATGATAGTTTTGCTTTCTAAAGGCTTATGAAGTCTTTGAATTTTCAAAAAGGCGTATTCCAATGACCTTGTGTCTAAAGGGATGAAACCCGGGTAGGATGATACTTAAATATCCTGCATACTTACAAATTCCATAGCGTAGGATAGAGAATCTATGATCCCTTGGAAATGATTGCCTAGTAGTAATGGTAGGATGTCATATTTATGTTGTGAAGCTTCTTTATCCAAAGGGTATCAATGGCATTTATCTCTTCACTAAATTTGAGGGTGCAGAAGATGCTTTGCATCGTTTGGGTATACCACTCAATTTCGATCTATACCCAGTGGATGCAAAGCAACCTTTTGCACCCCTTATTTGATTGAAGCTAAAGAACATTGATTCCCTTTTGATAAAGAGTCTTCAAGAAAGATAGATGGTATATACCCTACTGTTTCTACTTGGCAAGAATTTCCAAGGGAGAAAGAGATCACAAACTCAACAACTAGTAGTTTGGAAAGATCAAGGAAGAACTCACAAGTACAAGACCTAAGGGCCAGACCTAATGCCTTGGGGGCTCATCATAGTCGATGGCCTTGCCTACGTAACTCACAGAGACATCGTAGTTCAGGTTTAACTTT
>MU228027.1:99854-116915 GCA_018584345.1 Thuja plicata
GATGCTGTAGATACATAATGAATCTTACAGCCACATATGCCAAATAGATTAACAGGGTTATTAAATCCCTCTGTTCATTAACGTGCTAATAACATAAAAAGATGGAATATGCTATTAACCTTGGGTGTTGGATATGCTGCTAGCGTAGGGTGTGGCTCTTCACAATCTGGAATAAGCTCCATTCCTATATCCCTTGGTGTGTAGCTTAGAAGATGGAAATCCTTCACGCACTGCAGTCCTCCTTCACGTGCTAGAACACTTCATATAATTTGCCCTAAAAAATGAAATGAGAATTGAAATTTTTTTTTAAAAGTTATATGCCCATGTTTGTCGATATTTTGATCGACATGGTATTGGTCAAAATATCAACCAACACGGGCATGGATTAAAAAAAAACAATTTTTTCCTTCTATAATCTGACCAACCTAAACCTTTTTAATTAATGGTTGATAATTTTGGTAGAAAAATGAGGTCAAATGTACTAGTGTTTAGAATCTGATTCATATCAACCTCATCTTTAGGCTTATCATCAGAAGACCTATCTGATTCTTTTCTAGAAGGCTTCCAATCTTCTCTTCTACCCAGCTTCCCATACACTCTTCTATTAGTCTCAATATTCACTGCTATCTTATAAGTGTCTCTGAGATTTCTAGGATTCTTGTCTCTTAGAAGGTACCCCATTTTTGAATCAAAGGCATTTAGATAAGTGGAAAGGAAAACCTTATCATCAAGCCTCATAACTTGGAAAAGTTTATGCATGGCTCTCTGAAATCTTGTATTGAACGCAACAACATCATGATTCTGAATCTTTTTGATATCATTGAATTCATTCAATAGAAATCCCTCGTTTGTCTTATAACCAAATTGTTCCTAAAACAATCCTTTAATTCATCCATTGACCCAAAAGATCCATAAGGTAACTCCCTAAACCAATCCCTAGCATCCTCAACTAAGGGCTGAGTAAAAATCTTCATTAACACATCCTCATGCACAATCTCATAGTCATCCATCGTATCAATAAATTTCTTTAGATGCTCTTCACATGTAATAACATTATTTCCAACAAACTTGAGTAGTTTATCTCTAATTTCATTAGGGACTATATTAGGATAACCAGGAATATCAAGGAAATAAAATTGTTTGTACCTTTATGCATGTGTTGGTCTCCTTTGAAAAGGATTTTCATTCTGAGAAGTAGTTGCTTTGGCATTTGATGTTGTATCTTCCTCAGTACCAACATGAGAAGGTCGAGAAGTTTATCTAAGAAAATCCACCTTCCTTTTCATCTCCAAAGCGGTAGCCTCCAACTCTACCTTCTCAAGCTCCTTAGCTATGATTTATTTATCCAATCTAGCCCTTTCAAGACCACTGTCCAATTTAGACATTCGATCTAAGGGAACCTTAGGATTCACAAGTTCATTTATTTTCACTCTTGTCACCTTTTGTTTCCATTTGTTCTTAGGCTATTGAGTAGCCAGAACTTGTCGGATGAGAGGTTCCTCTTCATCTACCTCAGGCTCCTCTACATATTTTATTGCTTCCAATTTTGACAAGTGCATCTTCTTTTTCTCAAGAAAAACTTGATCATGTCTGATCTTATTTTCTTTCTCTTTTTCTCTTCTTTTTCTAATGGCAATTTGCTCCTGGATCCTCCTATCCAATTCAGCAATTTCTTCTGCCACACTATCAGAATAAGGAAGAGTAGTATCAGATTCTGAAACTTCCTTCTCACTAGGAGAATGATAGTCTTCATATGCACCCAATCCCAAATATGCAGCCTCTTCATATTCTGATACATTTACTTAATGAGTGCATTGGATTGGCTCTTCTTCTCTACTTTTATCTTCTTGACTACTATTTTGAGGGACTCTTATGTTCTTCTTTCCTTTCCTTGGTTGATCAGCATTAGTGGCAATTGGAAATCCATATTCCAACTTGTCTTCAGGATGTCTTCCCACCCAAGATCTAGTATTTCTATTACTCATATTGAGAAAGTGTGTATAAGATGAAATATGTTATTCAACATTGTTGGAGAGAAAAAATTAGAGTCTCCACCCAACAAGTTGGGAACATACAACACTAACCAAGATGAATATGGAAAATAAGGAAACTCATGAGACAAGGACAACAACAAGACAACTCTATGCTTCCAATGGTCAACCTACTGGTCACTTACATCCATATACTGCTCTATCCCTAGAAGAGTCACCATTTTGTTGGTGTTTGAAAATGTTTATTCTACTTAAAGCTACCAATATACTTTGAGATTGATATTAGGAATGGTAAGTTCCAAGTGTGAGAGCTCTCCAAGGTAACTGGACCAACTATAGGGTATGCGTGTATGAAATATTGCACCTGTTACCTGTGACACAACACTTCAATAGGTCATTGCATTAGAAGAAAACATGGTTAGAAGAGCATATAAAACACTAAAATTGACCTATTTCTTTCTAACTAAGAAGAGTATGATAAGCAACATAACATCCCTCAGATTATTCTACTATCAGTGACATATATGACTTAGCATGAAAGATTTGAGTTAAAAAAAAACTATTTAACCATTAAGTATGCATTCTAGCTCTAAAAAGCATGAAAATAACAATGCATAAACATGCAATCTCAAAGATGATATGAATCTATGTTCATTCTAACATCATAACAATGCATTTTATTCTAAAATTATGGGATTATTTATGCTCAAAAACACCTTCTATTTATAGAAGAATGAGGAGAGAGAAGGGGGATGAGATGCATTAATGGAGTTGAAAAACTCATTAATGAAGTGTAAGAGAAATAAATGCCAAAGGCATTGGAGAGGCATGGGCTTAAGGAATCTCCATTAATGAGGCATTAATGAGAGCCTTAAAGAAGCATGGGAAGGGTGTAAGGCAAGCTTGAGAAGGTGGACTTGAGGAAAGGAATCTTGAGATTTCTTGACTTTCTCAAGTGGGTGGAGTCCTTAATCATTCTTTAATGGAATGTGACAACATTAGGAGGTGGGTTAGGATAGAATTATGATAAGGATTAGATTTAGCAAGGGTAAATGGGTTGGGATAGGTTCAAACCCAGAGTCAAAGTGGTTGAAGTGGGTTAGGTTAGGGGTTTAGAGGAATATTAATGAAATGAATAAAACTTATTCAATTAATTCAAAAATAGGGATATTAATTATTTAAACATTTAATTGCTTTTTAATAATCAATAGGACTATAGCCAATTTAATTAAATTAATTAGGCTAGGGGAATGGGTTCATTTACAAGTGGGAAATTGATTTAGGAATTTATTTAATTCCTAGCAAATTAATCATTTTTAGCCATGCATTTGATTTTGGCTAAAAATTAATTAATTTAGTGATTTGATCAATTTAGGAGATTAAATTGATTTAAAAATAATTATGCCAAGCAGTAACAGGGTCATTTGAGCATAATTGGGGGTATGATCACACTTAGGGAAAATAGGGTCTATAGTTTGAGCAGACCAAATCCAGGTGGTTACATTTGCCCCTCTTTGAATTGATGTGCGAGAAATGCATTGATTCAAAGAAAGTTTTTGATTTTGACATCAGAAAGATTGAGAATTTTACTCATGATCGAACGAAATGCCTGATGAGATCACTCTCACACTTGATCAAACTAAACTGATAGAATTGAATTTGAACTTGGTTGTCGTCCAAAGGTCAATAAAAGATTTTAAAGATACTAATTCTGAACTTGGTTTCCATCCAAAGACTGATAATATTGATTCTAAACTTGGTTCTCATCCAAAAAGCCAGTATGAAGCTGGCAGGAGCTTAATAAGAATCTTTTAAAATGAGGGAACACAAGATATCCAGCTTATGAGAACCAAAGCTTTCTATCCAACAGTTCTGACTTAGTCAAGGAAACTGTCATGCCCCTAGTTGTTTGATAATGAAGTCATTTTTAATGCTGTTTCGAGCAAGAATTTGATTGATGATAGTGTGATCATGCCCCCTCGGGAATGAAATCGAAGGAAATAAATAAAATCTCTCTGTTGAAATAATGTATCACTTGCATGGACCGATGAGGTCTAGAAAGAAGGAATTAGAGGAATTAGAAGAAATGGGGGTGTGTTTAAGAGTAAACACACGGGTACCAAGTTAATCACGTTAAAATGTGAGTTTGGTTTTGTTCCCGATAGATCAAAGATTTAGGAATCATTGATTATATTATTAACTTGGATTTTAGAAGAAAATAGAAATAATTTTTGAGCTCAAATTCCTTATGTTTTTACTTCTTTCACAAATGCACCATGCAATCTCTAAATGCAACTATATGCAAACTCTTAGGACTGTCACTGATTTGTTGATATTGTAACATTTTTATCATCATTGGGTGCTTTTTAGGATGGATACCACCTGATAGTACAACAATCACTAATACCCACTGATATTATGAAAGTATGAATACTATGTTTTATTGGAATGTTAGAAAATAGACTTAGGCATCAAGGCATAAAAGTCAGGATGACAAGATAGTCACATTCCTTTTAATAGATCAGATTATGTATAAGGCAAGATATTGGACCCGCAATGACCTTGAAAATTCATATCCTTGGGTACATTATGCTTCATATACCTTAGAGAGAATCTAAGTTTAGAAAATAGACAAGGAAATTGTTCCAACCTCACCGTAGTTTAGACATAACAAAGATCGAGATATATGCAGCTATCCACCCATAGTGGCAACTCTTACCATAAACATCTAAGGTGAAATTTATAGGATCATTTAGAACAATCACCATATGCAGAAAACCAAAAAAATGTTATGCCCCCCATCCTTGCGACTCTTTGTCTTTGTACAGACGTCATGGAGTAACTCGGAAGACATAACAACCATCAATTACGAATCAATCAAATACAATTCATAACTGTTTAGATGCCCCTAGTTAAAACATCATTAGGGCATGAAAGAGCTATAATAAAACCAAGATTAAACCGTGTTTAGGTAGTATTTGAGAAATACTAATGATTCATTTTTTAAGCGTAGTATAGATTCAACAATCAAAAGTTTAGAATTCAAGCAATATGTGTTCCATGTCTGTGTATAGCCTTCTTCCTGTCTGCAATCCAATGTAGGTCTTAGGAACATCGTTCGTGTTAGTGCAAGGCTTGCATCAACCTGGTGTCGTGAAAGGGATAGTTTAGTGAAAGTAGTGAGAAGCATGGTATCACAAGACAAACCAACCTATGACGACCTAGCAGACACAAACTAATCAAATTGGCAAAGATGCCCTAGTGCAAAATGACTTGACCCTAAGACAAAAATACAAACAAATCCCAAGCAAGGATAAGATAGTTGTTTAGGAAACAAAGTCAATATTTTAGCACATGTGTAATTGTGAAGGTCTAGTGTCAGCAATGTATTGATAGATAGAGCACAAAATACAAGTGACGCCTGATTGCCAGGTTTTCACAACTTGGAAAGATCTTTTCTTTCTTCTTTTTTTTTTGCTACCAAGATGCCTATTTTACTAGGTTGTCATCAAGGCACTTTTCTCTTTTTCAAATTTTTTGCTATTTTTTTTTGAATTTTTTTGTAGTATCAAGGTGCCTGTTTGCCAGGTTTTCACCAAGGATACCTTTCTTCAGGACTTTTTCCACTATTTTTGGATTTATGCAGGATCAATTTTTTGAATGTTTTTGGTATTTTATGAGAACTATTTCACTGTACAGGCTCTATTAGCCAAACATCAAGCGTAGAACTACTTTAAATGAAAAGTATTGATAGGATATGGAAGGATGTCTCCCTCAAGTGTAGCCAGTTGATAAGCTCCAGCCCCAAAAGTAGCAGTGATAACATAAGGTCCCAACCAGTTAGGTTCAAACTTCCTTTTCTATTCTTTGTTGGGCTGTTTCTTAGGATTCTCCTTTAGGATGAGATCTCCCACCTGAAATTGGTGTGGTTTAACCTTTTTATTGTACCCCTTGGACATTCAGGCTTGGTACACCTTCAGATGATCAAACACTTGTTTTCTGCACTCATCAAGTAGATCTAAAGAATTCACCCGGTCAATGTGGTATTGCTCATCAGTAACAAGACCTTGTAAAGATATTCGCAAAGATGGGATTTCAACCTCAATAGGTAGTATTGGTTCAATGCCATAGAATAGAGAAAATGGCATGGCTCCAGTTGGTGTTCTGATGCTTGTTTTGTAGGCCCATAATGCCAGATTTAGTTGTAGATGCCAGTCTCTGCCAGACTTACTAATAGTTTGGTGTAGGATTTTGAGAATATTCTTATTATATTCCTCAGCCTATCCATTACCTTGAGCGTAATAGATTGAGGAACAATGTTGAGTGATGTGGAACTGTTCACAAAGGTCATTAATGTATTGATTTTTAAATTGGCCCCCATTGTCTGTTACAATTGAAGAGGGTATCCCATATCTATAGATAATGTAGTTTAGAATGAACATAGCCACCTATTTGCCAGTGGATTTGATTAGCAACATGAACTCAACCCACTTTGTGAAATACTCAGTGGCCGTAATGATGAACTTGTGTCCATTTGAAGAATTGGGATATATTTGTCCAACCAAGTCAAAGGCCCATTGCTAAAATAGCCAATGTGTAATGAAAGGTATAAATTCTCTGGCAGGAGCATGGATGAGATTTCCATGTTTCTGGCATTTATGACATGTTTTGGAAAATTTAATAGCATCTTTTTCCATGGTAGGCTAGTAATAGCCTACTATGATTAGTTTCTTTGCTAGTGAAAATTTGTTTGAATGTGATCCACATACACCTTCGTGGACTTCTTTTAATGCGCCATTGGACTCTTCAAGTTCTAAACATCTAAGAGTCATACTATCGAGACCTCATCAATATAAGTTATTAGTTATGAGGACATAATGCGATGATGTCCTAATTAGGGCTTTTTTCTCATTTCTAGATAGATTGTTGGGAATGGTTTGGTTAATGAGGTAAGTAATGATATTAGCATACTGAGATTCGTCTAGGGTGTTCAAAGCACAGATTAGTTGGTATTCATGGGTATCAAAGGAAGGATAGGAGAGTTCTTCCACCAAGAAGTCATAGTGGAAATGATGTTCTTCTAGTTGTAACATGGACGCCAATGTAGCCATAGCATCTACAACTTTGTTATCTGTTCTAGGTATTTGCTGGAACATGATGAAGATGAAGTAATTCTTGAGGTCATCAACTAGTTGCTTGTAGGGTGTCAAATTCTCATCTTTTGTCTAGTAATCTCCATTGACTTGATTGATAATGAGCTGGGAGTCATCATACATGTGTAACTCTACAATCTTCCACTCCATGACAAGTTTAAGACCGTTTACCAATGCCTCATATTCAAAAATGTTGTTCGTGCATGGAAACATCAATTTGTAAGACTTGGGTATCTTGTAGCCTTGAGCAGTTATGAATAGAACTCCTTCTCTAGAGCCTTGTTACGTGAAAGAACCATCAAAGTACATCTTCCATGGATACTCAGTAAAATGCATAATGGTCTCATCAGGAAATTCAATCTTTAAAGGCTCATCATCTTGAAGTGGTGAATTAGCTAGTTGGTCTGCAAGGACTTATCCTTTAATAGCCCTCCTGTCTACATACTCAATGTTGAACTCACTTAGAATGAGGACCCATTTTTCCATATGCCCTCTTAATTTTGTTTTTCTCAAAAGGTACTTCAGAGGATTGATCTTAGCAATGAGTCTTACTGTATGTGAGAGCATGTAGTGTCTCAATTTTTGTGATGCGAAGATGACTGCTAAGCATGCTTTCTCAATAATACTATAATTAAGCTCATAGCATACTAGTGTTCTACTGATGTAGTAGATCACTCTTTCTTTCGCAATTTCATCCTCTTGTGCTAGCAATACTCCTAGTGATGTAGTTGTAGCTGAAATATACAGGAGTAATGGTTTTCCATGAAAAGGCACCATAAGAATAGGAGTAGCCAGGTACCCTTTTAATTCCCTAAATTTGGCTTCATAGTGTTTATCCCATTTAAAGGTGACCCCTTTATGTAGTAATTTAGTAAAGGGTTGTTCTCTGTCATCAAGTTGTGACATGAACCTCCTGATTGATTGAAGTCTCCCTTGTAATGTCCTCATTTGACTGATGTTGCATGGAGGAGTCATCTCTACAATGACTTTGACTTTTATAGGATCTACCTCAATTCCCTTTGCTGAGACAATAAACCCTAAGAGCTTTCCTGATTGGACCCTAAAGGAACACTTCTATGGATTGAGCTTTAGTTGAAATTGCTCCATTCGATCCAATATCTTTCGTAAATCAGCAATATGAGTACTCCTTTCTTTGGATTTGGCTAAGGTTTCATCCACATAATCTTCCATGTTTTTATGCATCATATCATGGAATATAGTATTCATTGCTCTTTGATATGTGGCACTGACATTATTTAACCCAAATGGCATGATGTTCCAGCAAAATGTTCCCCATGCGCATGTAAACGCAGTTTTCTCTTGATCCTCAGGGGCAATTTTGATCTAATTATAGCCTAAGAAACCATCCATTAATGAATACATTTGGTAGCCTACTGTGAGATCGATGACCATGTCAATATTGGGTAGCAGAAAGTCATCCTTCAGACATGCCTTGTTTACGTCTCTGAAGTCTATACATATCCTGATAGATTTATCAGATTTAGATACGGTGACCACATTGGAGATCCATCCTACATAGGTAATGACTAATAAATCCAGCTTTCAATAATTTCTCTAGCTCCGCCTTTACTAGTAATGCAACATGAGGATGCATCTTTCTAAGTTTTTGTTTCATGGGTTTGTTCCCAGGAGCTATAGATAAGTGGTGCATGATTATATTAGGATCTAGTCCAGGAATATCTATATAAGACCATGCAAAGTTGATCTTCTTCTCTTTCAGGAACTTGGTGAATTACATCTTTTCCTCTTCTAAGAAAGATTGTGCTAAGTGGACTATTTGAGGGTCTTCAATTGTGCCCAAATTAACTGGCTGTGTTGGTTCTATCAGAACTAAAGACCTTTGCTAAAAGTGCTTAGGGAGGATATCAAGAATCTCATCCTTTGGCACCTCTGATAGGTTTTCACCATTGGATACATCTTTTGTTTTTACTATTTTAGGATTTGACACTGCCACAACGTGGTTTTCACCGTCAGTTCCCTTTTTCTTTTTATTCTTCAATTTTTGACTGAGAAACTTGATATCCTCCCGTGACATGTTCATGCTCCTTGTATTGGTGGAAGAAGGATAAGGTTCACAAGAGTTTAGATAGCAAGCCAAGGTGTAGTCATTGGGAAAGTTGAGGATAGGAGTAGGATCAGTACTAGTCCCATAAATTAGGTCTGGGTTTATCAAAGACAAGGAATTAGACTCTAGGAAGGACAACATCATGTTAGCATCGTGACTATTAACTGACATGACATGTCCTGTTAAGTTAAATTGTTCGATGTTTAGATCAATAAGAGCTAGATCATCATTAAGAGGGTCGTTGTTAGTCAGATGCAGACCAAAATCTAGTGACTCATCAGTAGAACTTTCATCATCATCTCTTCATAAAAGGAGGATTCTTGCTTGTCACCTCTGAAATTCTTCTAGACTTATGAGAACACCAGTCTCTCCATCAATGATTGGGGGAAGGAACTCTTCCTCTTCTTCAGGAATATCAATATTGTTGGGAGTAGTGTTAGAATGTTCACGAGGTGTTGAGGGAGCCACAGACATGTGAATTGTATCTATTTCAATGTCTTCTATGGTGACAGATAGCTCATCCCATTCATAATCATGAGAGTTAGTGATTTTGTCATTAGATTTGTTTAAGTATTCAACAATTGTTATTTGGTGTACTCGGTTAGCTATCTGTGGATCAAAGTGTGGTAAGTCAAGGACATGTGTGATTGTGATTAACTGCCCCTAGTTAGGATGTGACTCCAGCCATCAGGGTGTTCTCTTTGTAGCTATTGCTATTAATGGTACCTCTGGATCAACTGTTGTTATGTCTCCTACCTCTTGAATAGGAGGTTGTGTTAATAAAGGGGTGTGAAGATCTTATGGTACCTCAAAGCTTGGTACATAACGCTCTCATTGATATTTGTGATTCTCTATGCCAATATGTAATAATCTTTCATAAGGCTGTGGTTCTAGCACTATCTCACCTATTTTATCACTCCCTTTGTCAGAGATCAGACTATCTTTTGAAGCAGGTTTGTTAGATTCAGTATTAAAACCTAGTCCTGTTTTATCTCTGGTATTCCTGAATTCCATGTGTACAAGTTGAATGATCCCTCTTCCTGTGTCACTTAGAGGTCCTTTTCCTTTGTATCCCATTTGCTTGAGGAGATCATATCCTTTACCATACTGTTATGGGGATATTTCTACATGTTTGACCTCAGCTTCCTTTGGTTCTCCTTTGTAAAGCCAGTCCAAGACTGTCTGTTCTTCTGTATTATCTAAAGAAGATGTGGATACCTTTATCATGCCAGTTGCTTTATGGATTTCTGGCTCCTTGGATGCAGTAGGTTTGAATGTCATGAAAGGTTTTCTATAGGATCTTGGTGACACTAGAAGTTCTGTCAGTGATGGAGTCAAGTCCAGTTTGTATTCTCCCATATATGTTTCTTCAAGTTTCAAGGTTTTGCCAAAACTCTTCATAACCATGTCCTTGGTATTCTCAGGAGAAATCTCCTCCATAGCCTCTTTTTTATGAGGAATCATACTACCTAATTTGATATTGTTGCAAGTATAATTAGCATTTGTAGGAATTGTAACTTCCACCCCATTATGTGAGAAATTGATACATTGGTGGTAAGTAGATGACACAACTTTCATTTCATGAATCCATGGTCTCCCCAATAGGATATTGTAGGCTAGGAGTAGATCCAGAACTTGACATATGAAATTCCTATCAATTGGTCTGACTCTGATGGGTAGAACAATAAGACCTTTAGAGGATGTTTCTTCCTTATCATAAGCTTTGATAGTTATCTTGCTTCTAGAGTCAATGGTGTGTTATGAGAGACCTAGTTTCTTGATTAGATTAAGTGTACAAATATTTAATCGTATGCCTCCATCTATCAATATGTGTCTAACACAGGATTTATGAATGAGGACTTCAATATGGAGGGGTTGATTATGTGGATGTGTCAATGATTTATCATCCTCTTCAAAAAAGGAGAGATAATGTGGCACTGAGATGTGATTGACCATCGCTTGGAATTTGTCTATATCAAGGTCCTTTGGTACATTTACGACGTGTAGGGGTTGTTCTAGGATTTCCCTATGCACTGTGGATATTTTAAGCAACTCAAAAATGGAAATTTTGGCAGAATTTTGATGCAATTGGTCAACCAAGTAATATTTTGTTGCAGGAATAGTAACCACGTGTTTTGCTGCTGGTTTAGGAATAGTAACAATAGGGACCTTGGATGTTGACGCTAGTTTTGGAGAAGAATTAGGTCCTTTGATCGTGACCTGTGCTTGACTCTGAGTTACCGCATTCGATTAGAAAGAAGCACCTTTGATTGTGACCACATTAATTGATTCAGTTTTAATGTCTAGCATATTGATCACGTTAACATTATTGGAGTAAGTGTAGTTTACTTCATTACCTTTTCCTTTAGATGTTTCCCCTTTATCATAGTTAGGGAATGGTTTGCTGAAGGAAGTATGATCTTCATTAGTAGTGTGTCCCTCCACTTTAATCTTTCCTCCTTCGTTGAGGTCTTGAATAACATGTTTAAGTTTAAGACAATTGTTAGTCTTGTGTCCCTTGTTCTTGTGAAAGACACAGTAAGAATTATCATCCCACCACATTGGTTTAACTGCTGGTTCCCATCATTTGGAATCTGGGATTGTGAGAACTTTGTTGTCTAATAGCATCTTCAAAATAGTCTCGAGAGGCTCTCCCAAAGGAGTGCATGTTCTTTGAGGTTTCGAAGTCCATGTCTGACCCTTGCTATTATCATTGTTTTCTCTAGGTATGGGGGTTGTTACCTTGGCATCTTTGCTTTCTTACATACTGTTGGTTAGATTAAATACCCCAGGTTTAGGACCAACATTGGATGTGTCTACTATGCCATCGTTGACAACATTTTTGTTTTGTTTCCACCACTTAGGCTTGGAGTTGGAGTTGTTAGTTTTGTTTTCACTTTGAAGGGTGATCTCCCCCTTTTTTACCATAACTTCTTCGATACAGAGGGTATTCTTGATCATCCTGTCAAAGCTAGGGGAGTCTTGCATCTACAATGTGTAGTTAAATTCTAGTATCAAGTTATTGACAAAGATTTCCATTTTTTTGGGTTCGGGAATGGCTCTTGAATACCGTGCAAAGATTTTCCTCCACCTTTGTAGAAAGTGGGTAAAGGATTCGCCAGTCTTCTATTTAGTGTTGCACAAATCCATTATAGGCACGTCATGCTGGATATTATAGGAGTAATGTTGGATAAACTGTTGTATTAACTCCTCAAAAGTTTTGACCTTGGGTGTAAGTTTTGAGAACCATTCCATGGCGTTGCCTCCTAGACTTCCAGGAAATAGTCACATGAGGTAAGTAGGTTCATGTATGTACTCTATGCTAAGAGCACAAAACTCTCAAACATGGTCATGTGGATTGGTCCCTCCCGTATACTTTTCATATTTTGGCCATGCCACGTTAGGAGGAAATAGAACCATAGTGATACTTTTGTCGAAAGGAAATGGACAAATGGAGTCCATCGAGTACTTTGTTTTGGGTTTAGCCTTGTCTTGCTTGAGAGTCACAAGCTCCGTTTGCATTAAGGTAAGTTGTTTGGTGAGAATAGAAATAGGAGTTGGTATCTCCTTTTATTTTAGTTGTTCCACATCATAATCCTTGAGTAATTTTACACCAGTGGATGCTAAATGGAGGAAGTATTTCTCTTTATCCTTGTCAATTATCGTTTCCAGTATCTTGTGGAACCTCTTTCTCTATTTGAGTTTATCGTACTCATCTTCAGCGATGTCCCCCTCACTGTCTGATCCAAATGGAGGACATTCAAATGTGGGTTCTTCTTTTTCATTGATATCTTCGTGCTCTTGGTTTTTCTATTGTTGTATTCTTCAAAAGATGCACTCCATTTGCGAGTGTTTCTATCCATTTGTGGAGAGTCTAGATCAAGTAGGGAACTGCAAGATGTTTCTCCCTAAAAGTGTAGTGATTTAGGAGGCACTTTTGATCCTTTAGACACGTACTTGTTGCGTCTTGTGTTAACCATGTGGTTGTACCTCAACTTTGTCAAAGTTTTCCGAGAGTGTTAGGCAGTATCTTGAATTGTTCAAGTGAGTGTGTCTAGGTGGAAGTATCATTTGAATTTTGGTGGAAGTAAATGATTCCAACGTTAGAGGGTTAGAATTCCTTGATAGTGAGTTGGGAACCAAGTTGTTGTAAAAAGCGGATAGACCACACGTATTGAGACGGATAACAAAAAACTGTCTAGACATGCAAGGTGGACGTCTGAAAAAGTATTCTGACACAGTGATAGGGAGACTAGAAAAGACAATAGGGACAAACTAAAGAGCCAAAAGGGTATCCAAATCAACTGAGTTTTCTTGAGAAGCTATTCTACAAGTGCCCACTATCCTAGATGTGATCTCCCAGATGCGAGCCTAGAAATATGGGATGTAAGCTACTAATGACCCTAGATGCGAGCTAGAACTTTAGATGCGATGATGTGTTAACTAGATGCGAGCCAGGATACTAGATATGAGCCAGGATACCAAAAATGATCCAGGAAATCTGGGATGCAATTTTTTGATGTCTATAAAATTTGATCAGTTTTGAAAAATTCATCTTGGAAGTGCGTAAAAGTTTGTCTGATTGCAGTTTTGCATTCTGAGACTTTTCGGTGAATGAAAACACATGTGTAGACCCGGGATTGAAATTTGTTTCTTGTTTTGAAAATGTTATCTTGTTATTGATATTTCAGTTACATCAAGCATTATTGTTTTGTTAAAGGGTAAAACAAGCACACATCTTATCGCTATTTCTAGGTAGAGGATGAAAATCCTTGCTTGTTGACTTAGGTACACACTCAAATGCTAATTAGAATACAACCACCACCGAGCACATAATGGCTCTAGTCACGATGTTGTATTAGCCGACTCTAAATGCAAGTGAGGGCATGATATGATGAGTGTCTTGGGGCAATTAATTTTTTCCTTGCATAAGGATTATCACCTTTTCAGGGGTGAATCAGGAATTCTTTCAGTTTAAATGTTGTCTATGATTGGGCAATCCATTTTTTGGTTGCATTTCATGTTTTTGCTGCTTTGCCTTGTTCCTTGTCCTGCTCTCTGAAAATTTTCAGGTTTTCATGCCTATATATTGCCCAAATTGTCAAAACCCTGAAAACCCTAGTAAGCCAAGTGTTAAACGATGCATTTTCAAACCCTCAGCCATGTCTTATATTTCATCGTTACCTTTTTGAGTCACTCAAGACATGTGCTTTAAGTCAAGTCGCTTGATCGCGTTACCTAGAACGAATATGCCAAATATTCTTCCGATCAAGCTTTTTCTTTATGTCGCGTAGTCTCTTGAAGAAACAGAATATTCTCTCAGTATCTCGAGACTTAGCGATCTCTCTTTAGTCGGGTTGTCGCAGGAACCTCATGTTATAAACTTTAAAAGGAACGGGACCCACTTCAGTCGGGTGATCGTGAGAAGAGTCAACAGGTCAAAGGAATGTTATCCAACTTTGCGATTCACTTCATGTCCCATGATCGCTAGATCAGCTCAGTCAAACAGTTAAGCTTTTTCTTCAGTCGCATGGTCTCGTGATAAACTGGCAGTTAAGAGATAACATTCCCGACCCCGCGACTAGCTGTTTGATGTTAGTAAAATTACTCAGTCGGGATGTCGCTAGAAAAGGGGCAATGACTCAGTTATTCAGAAAGTATTGAGTGGACAAAAGAACAGTTGACATCTGTCATGATATGGTTGGGTTGTCGGGTGATCGCTAGAAGAAGGAAATGGATCACACGATAACGAGACTAAAGTATTCTTGCCTTCAGTCGCGAAGTCTCCTGATAATTTAAGGGCATGAAGAAATATATGGCGATTAAGTGACAACCGTGCGATGGAAAAGTGAAAAGATCTGACGGTGGTCGCATTATCTAGAGATAAAAGTGCCCCAGGGAAAAAGTCCTTCCGACTAAGCGATTAAGGTATGTCGTGAGGTCGTTGTAAACAGAGAAAGGGTACCTTTTTAGTAATAAAGTCATGTTAAACTTATCACCAACTCAGCGACTAAAGGTTGTTGTGAAGTCTTGAAATAAGAGGTGAGCATCCAGCGACTTAGCGATTACTATGCAAAGTAAAAACAACGGCTTGTCGCCAAGTCTGGAGAAAAAGGATGAGTTAGGGTTAACTCCTCGCGACTTCAATTTCACTGTAGTCGCCTGATCGCTAGAAGGACTTGGGTCAGCCAAGGTAAAAGAGTTCCATTGTCGCAAAGTTTGAAGATCAAACCAGGGTTAAGGAAAAGTGCTCACAACAAAGAGACTTAATGAGGTCGCGAGGTCGCCTAACAATGAGATCTAAGAAATGCGGCGCCAAGTGGATGACATGACAGAGAAGATCACCCGGCGGCCAATCAGATACATGAATTTTTGATTACTGTGTGCAAAAGGTAGCTGAGATGTATGACAGAGGATGCCATGTCAGCTGTCTTAACCATTTTATGATTGCGCCAAAAGATTCATGATTTAAATTTGATTTCCTGTCACCTCGCGCAACTACAGCTAGGTTTTTGAACATTTCATGGCATATCAACTTAATGGCAGAACTGACGTTTCTGAATTTTGAGCCATGTACTCTGAATCCTTTAGCTATAAACAGGAGATTGTGCATTCATTCTTATTCACCGAGTTTATGATTTCAGAGGTAAGTTATTGTTCAAAGCAAAAAGTGATATTCAAGAGCTGTTGCAGTGTTCAAAGGTGATTAAGGTTTCTAAGAATTACAGAGAGTTATGCTTAGATTTGTTTCAATATCATTCAGACAGAGATTCAAAGCGCTTACAAAGATGAGTACAGCTATGAGCGTTGCATCTACAAGTGGAGGCAGTGGAGAGGATCAAAAGGGAAAACCAAGCTTCTCGGACGAATTTTTACAGCTTCTACCAGGTTCAACACAGAATAGGAAGATTGATGCTGGTGTTTTCAAAGATGACTTCAAAGACATCAGGGATGTTGTAACCCCGGGAACAACAGGTTTTTCTCTCTTCACATACTTTTACAAAAATTCTGATAAACCTATCCCTATCTCAAACCCTTGGACATCTGGTCTGGGTAGGTTGTTAGTGCCTGATGTGTTCCTGGATGTTGATCTATTTCTTGACTTGGCCAACCATTATGATGCCCTAACTAAGACCATCAAAAGGGATGATGGTACTAAATTTATAGTATTAAATAGGAGTTCTTTCATGCAAGCTTTTGGTCTATTTAGTACTATGTCAACCAAGATTGACATGAAGAAGCAGGAGAAGAGATATAGTCTCAAGCCTGGTGTAGCAAGAAGCTTATTGAAGAAACACATGCCAAAGGAGTTAAGAGACCATGTAGGTCCTAAAGCTGAACCCTATCCTTATTACTACAAGGACCTACACTTTTATATCAAATACAATGCCTATGCCCTTTGCAGAGTATTGGGAATAGATGCAGATGCTGAAAGAATAGGGCATGGTATTTTGATGATGGTCTTGGACCTACAAGAGGTGCACTCAAGCACCAGTTATGACTACATCCAGTATGGTATTGATGAGATGCATGAGGGTTTCATTACAACCCAGAAGAAATTAAAAGACCCAAAGAGGAAGGAGGAGCCAAAGTTTTTACACTATTTAGTCTTGATGCACCTTCTCCTCTATTATAACTTTGCAATCATGGATCCCAACAACCTATCTCCTCAGAGATTTTTCCAAGGGCAGCCAAATCCTATCTAGTTCTGGGTTAGGGTTTGGAATTATACATCCAGGGATTGTGATTTTTGTGCCTTTGAGAATTGGATTGTTTATCCAATAATAAAGAGTTTGGGAATTAACAGGACTAGAATTCCCTTGAAGGTCAT